>JAPPVO010000002.1:163429965-163477831 GCA_030407325.1 Camellia japonica
ATTTCGTACAGGAAGGCTTCCACGCTACTTGGGTGCACACACTTTAAATACGGACCAGTGAAAGACTTCTTGTATAAAGCGCCAGATGGAGAGAGCTAAAACCGCTCTGACTTCACCCGGACTTTATGTGCTTCCTTCTTGTCTGCTGGAAGGGTCCGTTCTCTGAGAAAGAGGATAATAGGGTCTATCCAAGAAGGACCTAGCTCGGCACAGAGTACTTCTGTCTACCCGATTTCCTCAATACTGGGCCTCGGAAGAAATTCAATTAAGAGAGGGTTGGGAGATGTGCTATCGACCATGAAAGCAAGGCCGGCCAACTCATCTGCTCGGCCGTTTTCTTCTCGGCCAATCTGTTGGACCCTTATCGCCTGGAAACGCGTGATGTGGTCTCTAACCAGAGTCTGGTACTTCGCCATTCTATCATTCTTAGCTTCGTAAACCCCAGAAACTTGGTTGACTACAAGCTGGGAATCACTGTAAACCATTAGCTCGGACGCTTGCATCTGAAGCGCGCTCTTGAGTCCGGCCAAAAGCGCTTCATACTCAGCCTCGTTGTTTGAGGCAGGGAATCCGAGGGTGATAGAATGTTCGATAGTCAGCTCGTCTGGCGAAATCAAAACTATACCTAGCCCGGCGCCATGACGTTCGAGGCTCCATCAACAAAAAGTTTCCAAATTTCGCCAACAAAGAGCTTCCAATAGTCTGAGGGGTCCTGAGAGGCTTGAAGGTTAATGGGATCATGGTTGTTCGGTTGTTCGGTTTCAAGTTCTGTGCTGAGCGGTTCCACTTCAGCCCCCCTCGGCGATTCGGCGCCGGACTCAGCAAGTTGATCCGTAATGCCTAAGTCCGTGGGCGAATAGCCGGGTTACGGTATTATGCCGGCTGCAGGCTCTATGCTGAGCGGTTCCACTTCTTCCCCCCTGGTGATGCGGTACCGGACGGAGCAGGTTGGTCGGTGATACCCAACCCTGTCATCATATCGCCGGGCTGTGGTATCAAACTAACTGAAGATGCTTCAGCGGGGCGCGCAAGTGCTGCATCACCGTCATCGCCTAGCTGTGTTATGGCAGTCTTTCCTGTATTCACCTCCTCATCTGTCGCGGCAATGTCCACCGGGCATACCGGATGAGTTCCGGGTGAGAATTCAGCAACGAAGTCGGCCAATGTCTAGGCTTCGATGGCAGTTCGTGGTTGGAATTTGACGTCAAATTGGCCCAATTCAACCGCCCACTTAAGGATTTGACCGGAGAAATCCGCCCGTTCGAACAATGCTTTGAGGGGGAACTCAGTCAAAACGATGATCGTATGTGTATGGAAATAGTGTGCCAATTTCCTAGAGGCCATCATCAATGCCAATGCAAGTTTCTCTAGCGGCAAGTATCTCGACTCTGCTGGCAGCAAGGTTTTGCTGACATAGAAGATAGGGAGATGCTTGATTCCTTCCGACCGGACAAGCACCGCATTGACTGCATGCTGAGAAACGGCCAGATAAAGGTAAAGTTCTTCTCCAGGCTCCGGTGTGACCAACAGTGGCGCTGAAGACAAATACTTCTTGAGCTCGGCCAAAGCCCGGTCACACTCTTCATCCCAAGAGAACTTGGATTTCAAAGCTTGAAAGAACGGGCGGCAGCGAACTGATGACTGGCTTATGAATCGGTTAAGCGCGGCAGCCATTCCGGTCAGATGCTGCACGTCCTTAGCCGAGCTGGGCTACTTCAATTCTTGCACGGCTCGGATCTGTGTGGGATCTGCCTCGATGCCTCAGTTTGTGACTAGAAAGCCGAGAAATTTTCCGGATCCCACGCCAAAAGCACACTTAGACGCATTCAGGTGTAGCTTGTGTTGTTTGAGAATGGCGAACATCTCGGCCAAGTCGCACAAGTGGTCTGCTGGATGCCGGCTTTTGACCACCATATCATCAATATAAACCTCCATTGTCCGACCTAGCAGAGGAGCAAACATCTTGGTCACCATCCTTTGGAAAGTTGCCTCGGCGTTCTTTAAACCAACAGGCATGACCCTGTAGCAGAAGAGTCCCCTTGGAGTAGTGAATGAGGTGATTTCTCGGTCGGGGCTGTGCATGGCAATCTGATGATAACCGCAGTAGGCATCTAAGAAACTGAGCCTGTTATGTCCAGCCGTTAAGTCCACAAGCTAGTCTATTCGGGACAGTGGAAAGCTGTCTTTAAGCCAAGCTCGGTTGACGGTCTTGTAGTCGACGCAAACTCGCCACTTCCCATTCTTCTTGGGTACAACAACTGTATTCGAAATCCACCGAGGGTAGTGCACTTCCTGAATAGCTCACATCTCAAGCAAATTCTTGACCTCTTCTGCGATTACCTCGGCGTGGTACAGCACCGATCTCCTCGTTCTCTGAATGACCGACCTTGCACCGGGGAAAACATTCAGGTGATGGAAAATAAAACTCGGATCAATGCCGGGCATGTCGTAAGGCGGCCATGCGAATACTTCAATGTTTGCCATCAAGAATTCCACCAATCGGTCCTTTCTTGGGCGGTAAGGCTTGAACTGAGCAAAAAGAACTTGTTTGGACTTTCTGTATCAATCCAAACTTCCACCAATTCTTCAACGGCCTTGTCCTCTGCCTTGGTGCCCACATCGTCAAGGACTCCCCGGTCTTCCGGTCCCTCTATCATTTCGACGAAGCCTTTGGCAGCTCGGCTACCGTTGACTGCCACGAAGCATTGCTTCAATATGACTTGATCGCCCCAAATCTCCTCCATTGCCCCCATAGCGGAAGGGAATCTCATCACCTGATGATAGGTCGACGCTACGGCTTGCATAGCGTGAAGCCATCCTCTTCCAAGGATCAGGTTATAAGTAGATGGCACCTACAACACCCAGAACTCCACTTGCTTGACCACGGATCCCGCTTTGACCGGCAGGATAATTTTTCCCAAAGACCACTCCGGTTGAGAGTTGAAACCGACCAGTGGCGAAGTTGCCGGCGCCAAGTCTGTATCTCGGAGTTTAAGCTGCTTGAATCCGTCGTAATACATGATCTCGACCGAGCTTCCCTGATCGATCAAGATACGCTTGACATCGAATTCCTTGACACGGAGTGTCACTACTAAGGCATCATTGTGCGGCGTCTGAATGCGCTCCAAATCCCTTGTAGAGAAACTGATCACGTCTTTTTCTTCGGTCTTCCCCCTCTTGATGGCAGGCTGGACCGACAAAACTTCCCTCATGTGTTCTGCCTTCTTAATCATGCCACGGAGCTCGCATACACGCGCCGGCTCCACTATGCCGTGGATGACATTAACAACTCCTTGTGGGGGTGCTTCCAAGTCACCCGGCGCACGCGGATCAACCGGGGCTTGGTTTGCCTTCACGTCTCCGTCAATGTAAAGGTCGACTGCGACTAGCTCTTCCAAATGTTGCCTTAAAGGCAAACAGTCCTCTGTCTGGTGGCCGCGCTCTCTGTGAAATATGCAATGGTACCGCGGATTGAAGCCCCTCTGTCCGTTGCCCAACTTAGCAGGAAACCGGATATAATCCTCGTCACGGATTTTACTAAGTATGCGATAAATTGGAATCTTAAAAACCGTGGTGATGCCTGTCCTGGCCTTCAGCATTCTGTTTGCATCGGCTACGTCATCCCGGGGGTAGTCATCTCAGTCATTACGACGCCCCCTACCCCGGTTTTTGCGACTTGAACCACGGTCTGAATCCTCAGCGCAATCATTTGGACGGTTGTTCTCTTGCCCGACCGCATGCACCTTACCAGCCGACCTCTTGTCTGTTGCTATGGGAGTTGCCTTTGCGGTAGATGCTGTCGCATCATCTTCTACTCGGATGTGCTCATTGACGCGCTGCATTAGTTGGCCCATGGATGTCAGCTGGTGCATAGTAAGTGAGTCTCGCAGTCTATGTCCGACCGGGAGACCACGCATGTACTGTGTGATTGCAAGGTTGACCGGGCAATCCAGGATCTCGTTGAAGGTTTCCCAGTATCTGGAGTTGTATGCCTTGAGCGTGTCGCTCGGCTCCATCTTGACATTGAGGATGTGGTCAACTTCCTTTGGCGTCTTGGTGTTGGTTTTGAAGCGCGTCAGAAAGGCTTCTGCCAACTGATGCCACCTTTCTATGCTCCCCTCCGGCAGCCTCTCAAACCATTTCAAGCCTAGCTCGCCCAAACTTGACGGGAATATAAGGCACATAAGGGCGTCATTTCGCCTATGTCCGGCCATGACCTGTCAGAAGTGGCTTACATGCATATAGGAATTGGTCTTTCCGTCGTAGAGCATGAACTTTGGCTGGTGGAACCCAGCCAGAAGCGGTGTTGCTGCTATCTCAAGGGAGAAAGGGGTGGCGCTCAGCCTTGCCAAGTCTGTGTCTAGCAAGGGAGGCGCAGCTAGGCGGGGTGGAGGCATTCCGACCTCTTCTCTGGCGTGAACCCCATAGGATAGCCGCTGGAACGCCGGCACCCTCTGAGCTTCCCGCCGGCAAGCCCGTTCTTTCAAGACTACCCGCAAATCCTCTGAACGAGCGGAATAAGAATACCTCGACGTCGTCGTCGGACGTGAAGGTTGATAGGTGCTGTCTTGCGCGCTGGACCTCTGTACATGCGTGTCGGAATCTCCAACCTTGTAACTTCTGGTGATTGAGGTGGAAGGAGTATGCCGCTGGCTCTGACTGCATGAACGGCGGGGTTGGGTGCGCTCACTGTGGTCTCTCACTCCAGCTATACCCTTCCCTTTAACATGCCGCTTGAGATCCTCCATCTCTACTACCATTCTACGGATGACGGCATCTTGGTCCCTTAGCTTGTGTTCCAGGCGTCTGGCGTGCGATTCTCTCCGCCGCTGGTGACCGTCTGGACTCTGAGAATGACCGAAGCTCCTTCCGCACTTATCCCGCACATCTCTTGATTGTCCTCCTAGAGAAGTCTCCAGGTCTGCCATAGGAGGAATGGCCGGATGTCCTTCTCTCCGTTTGCCTGACTCCGGGGTAACTCCGTCGAGGGCAGACAACGAAATCTCGTCGTTGTTCGCCATGGACGGCGATCAGATGAGCCTGGAAGACAAGGTTTACTCTATCAAGTTCCCATAGACAACACCAATTGTACGGGGAGCAAATATTCAGGCGAGCCCGTACTCCTTTCTTCCAAGCTCCTGTCTGTCTGATCAACCTGCGAGCACAACGGCGGTGAGCTACCAGGCGGTGTGTGGCCGGAAAACCCCTTTGACGATCAAGTTAGACACACACACAGGGGATAGATAGAGAGAAGGGAGAGTGTTGAGTGTTTAGTGTATATCTCACCAAATGTTCACCTGGGGCGCAGACTTGCTTATATACCTTCTGCGCCCCAAATCTACTCCCATTAGTCTCTCAACACGTGGTGCTGCTATTCCATCTGTGAGCACAAATCTTGCTGAACACCACCTAACCAAACTGCCAGCCCACTCTACTGGGAGCTCGGCAGCCGGGCTGCAGCTTCTCAGCTATCAACGGCCATACTGTGCAGCTAGCCAAAGCGCTCCACTCGCCGTACTCAATGACGACCGAGCTCGGTTGCATCCAGGCATAGCCGAGCTCGAGACAGCTCGTGCTGGTTAACCGTCGGCCTTCCTGCCGAGCTAACTCTCGAACTGTGGAACCCAGTGAGGTAGCGGATATCTCGACTGAACCCTCACTTGACCAGTTTCTGTACCATGAAGCCAAGCAGCTCGGTCCAACCTTTCTGGACAGGCCCATGCTGCCACGGCCCAATGTGTCCGGCCCAAATCTGCCCAATCATTTCCACGGGAAAATCCTCAAGGAAAAATCCTCACGCAAAGACTGAAACCTTTTTTAATTCCATAAATTTCTTACATAACTGAATATTTACTTGCAACCCAACAAGCGTCGTTTGGCAACTACATATTTTGGTCAAAAAGTCACTATAAGTTATCACATCACTCTCTTTACTTTTTTACACATCTTTTCGTAAAAACTAAAAAATTATTAAAATAGTTATTTCTAAACAAGGCTGAAATGTCCCACCTATTGGATTGCAATTTGGAAGATATTTTACTATGTAGTGTATAATATTAAGAGGATGCATGAAATAATACACCTCTTTTATGTTATGCAAAGGAAAAATAATTAATTAGATAATTCTAAAGTACCCTATGATATTATCTATATGACAACCCTATCAAATAAGAAATCGCCATGTACATTAAATAAGTAATAAATGAAATAATACACATATATAGTCCATAGTACTTTTCTATTTGTTTAATTTTATAAAAATGAGGACAAAGTAACTCCTTGCATTAAATTGTAATAGAGATCATTAAACAAATTTAGTGCTAATAAATGTTTTTAAAACTCCCAACCAAATATATAATACCAGTTTTCTCACCATCTAATTACATCCCAATTTATTCACCCCCAAAAAAAAAAAAAAAAAACTACATCCCAACAATCCCTAGTGACCAATACGAGAAATCACCATCCTAATCAGCCATGGCATAGTTGTTGTGATGCTCATTATGTACATTGCCATTAGACCCGCAATGGAAGAAAATATTGCACCACAACTAGCCAACGATGGTGAAGAAGCATTAGCACCTTCACCCATTGATGAATTCTTGGAATATTTTGTGCTAGCACTAGCACCATCACCCATTGATGCGTACTTGGAAAAATGTGTTGAGAATTTTACCGATACTTGTGGTTCGCAGGTGTTTGAGGGTGTTTTTGGAAATATGACGGTTACCGCTCCATGCTGCAAGAACCTTTTGCAGGTGGGAAAGCCATGCCATGATGGGCTGGTTAAGAGAATTCTTGACCTACCTTGGATTAGAAGACATGTGAGTGAGTCCCAAGTATTGTCACAGAGTGATGAGATTTGGAGCAAATGTGTTCTCGATGGGGTAGCTGTTTTCTCACCCTCCTCATCTCCAACCTCTTCCTAAGATGATGTCGGTTTGGTTGTGTTGATGTACCATATTGAGAAAGATGGTTGAACAAGAAATATGTAAGGGTATTTTGTACTTTCTGAATCTCTCTCGATGCATTGTATCTTCCTTTACCTAAAATTTCATGTTTTTAATGAAATTTTCACTTTATTGATAAAAAAAAAAAAAAAAAAAACATGTATACATTGAGAAATGAAATTTGTCATCCATTTATTTCACCATTTTATGCATGTTGATACAGATTGACATGCATGTTTTGATTTTTATTACTTTAAATTAAAAGATTCATCACATTTATTTATATTTTTTAAAGTGCCACATTGTTTTTGGTAAAAAAATGTTGTACAAAAATTATATAAGAATATCATTTTCTTTTGCATACAGTCCAAAATTTTCATAAAAATGGTGTTGTTTCTTGTAATCCTCTTATTTTCAATCAAAATACTTACTATAATTTCATAATTTTAAAAATATCATTAATACATAATTTTAAATATATTTTTTGTATACAAATTATTTTTCTACTTTCACGTTGCAAAACAAGGCCACCAAGGTCATCGTTGCAAATAGTGAGGTCTGATTCACCAAGATTCTATTTCTATTGACCACTATCAATAAGCCTTACAAATTTAATATAATTATTGTAAGAAGAGTTAATTTGAGCCCACTAAATTATTTAGGCTCAATATTCCAAAATTGGTGGGCTTGAATTTATTGCAAGTCCAAGATTGGTGGGCCCAATTTTATCGCCATCAAATGGGCCGAATCGCTCTAAGCCTCGAAAGGGTTCGAATCCACGAATTTAGAGACTTACTCAAGTTCGGACTCGAAAGGGTATGGAGCAAGCCTAGAGATCCGAGGCACTCGGGCTTCAAACAAATCCGATTGCAATCTAGAAGCCGCTCCATTTGGTGAGTCCCAGAACACTTGCGGGCTCGGAGCTTTCCGAGATCTACGCACCAGAACCATGGGCATAATGGAGTTCGAATAAAGGACCCGATCCCGAGGACGGTGAGTGGAGATAAATTCACTCTTCGGTTAAACTAGTCTATACCCAGGTTGAGGTGGCACGACCTCGAGAGATCCATAAGACTCGATAATATTTAGTGGCGGGGCGTCCTCTAGGACTACCTCGGCCCTTTGGGATGATTGGGGATCATTGGTTAGGTGTGGCTAAGAAGAATGGTTCGGCGAGAGGTTGATCTCCTCTTCAGGGTTTTTTCTCATCCTCGGAGAGGTCACCTCCTCGGACAAGGTGGTTAGAGAAAATATTCCCCATGTGCCTTGCACATGGGCTCCATCCTACATCATGAAGTGCCTATAAATAGCACCCACCCATAGCTTTACAAGGGATGGATTTTGAAGAGATAATTCTTGGGAAAAAATTAATTTCCCTTCTCCATTATCAACCTTGAGAGTAAAAGTAGGAGATCCATGGAAGAGCCTTGTCATTATTCTCTCTCTAACTACTTTTCTTTCTTCTTCACCCAATCTCTCATCTCCATCATCTCCTTGCTCTTGTGTTCTTAGTTGAGACTATTGAAGAATCTAAGCCTCTCATCATCTTCTAGAGAATTCGAATTTTTCTTCAAGGATCTTCAAATTTTCCAATGACGTTCTTGAACCCTCTCATACCTTTGGCGACTCTGCTGGGGAGGCGGATTGGTTAATGGTCTCAACGAGATCTGGAACCCACACAACTCCAGCAAGGATGGCGAGAGATGATGAAGTTCACCAATAAGGATCCTCTAATGGTGGTGATGACAGGACCATGGCTCCAGATTAACCACTTTTACTCGAAGCCATTCAAAGACTTCAAAATACTCAGCAAAAGATTCTTACCACTCTTCAGAATCTCACTTACACCATGTTGGTGATGAGTTCTAATTTTGCACCGACGCCAAACGGAAATCAAACTGGCGGTGGAGTTATCCCTGCCGGAGTGCAAAATCAAATCCAAGGAAAAGTAGGCCCCAGTTAGCCTGTGGCTCATGGCAACGCAACCACAGCAACACATGCTCAAACCACAGTAGGCAGCAGCAGTTTGCCCACGCCCGGGCTCCATGGCGTGCCAAGCCAAGATCTAATGGTGACTAGGGGAGGTTCCGGTGTAATGAATGGTGCTCCTGCGACTATTGGTGGCCAGGAAAATATAAGGGGCATGATGGCACAAAAGGGAGCTCTGCCTGTGCCTAATCTTATTACACCACCAATAAATGTTACTCAAGTACCAAGCGGGCCTCCTTTGGTGCCGACAACAAATTTGCAAACCCAACCCAGTATAGCTACGCCGTGCGATGGACTTTACGAGCCTCAATTCAATGTCCCATCACCAACTGGCTTGTCCATAGGCGCTGATGGCCAGTATCGTCAAGTGTCTTTGCCAATGATGAATTCTCAACACCAAAATTGCCAAGTCACTTAGCTTAGTCTTCGGGTCCATAAGCCAAGTTCCGGGAATGCCACCATCAAACTCTCTCCCTCAACAGTTTCTCACTCTCACCGATGTGCAAGTCATGTTCAATCTCGAACGGGACAAGAGGACTTTACTCTCTTTGCCTGATCCGGATGTCAAGCCGTCTTACCCTATCGAGATATTAAGTTATCCATACCCGGAGGGGTACACGGTGCCGAAGTTCATCAAATTCGATGGCAAACAAGGAAATGCTTGAGAACATGTTGTGCGGTTCATTGAGACTCTGGGTATTCATGGTTCAAACAATGTCCTTTGGCTGAGAAAATTCTCTAAGTCCCTCACTGACCGAGCATACTGTTGGTATGTTAATTTGGCCCCAAACTCTGTCCGAAGGTGGGAGGAAATGGTTAACAAATTCCACTCCAAGTTCTTTCAAGTGGCAGAGAAGGTGACCACACTTACATTGTGTAAAGAAAAGCAACGAGAAAGTGAGGACATCCTTGACTACGTCAAAAGGTTTCAGGACAAGGCTGTGGATTGCCATCAAGCAGTGGAGGAGAGTTATCTGGTTCAAATCTGTCTAGAGGGGGCATTGAATAGGTACAAAATGTTTCTAGTTAATCACAAGCTACCCACCTTCTTGGCACTAATAGAAGTAGCTCGGAACATTAGCATTCCTCAGGCTCAAGAGTCCAGATTTAAGGCCAGTTACAAGACTAGCTTCAAATGGTCTCGTGGACCTATTGTTGCTACTGCCTCTGTCCTAGATACTCGAAAGTCATGAGGAGAGGGTCATAGAGGCCAGAAGAGGAAGCAATATAGTGGTGAAAAGGGCAATGTTTCTTATCCATGTGGAATTGAGGAAGTAAAAGCTCTAGCTAAGGAATGGGTGGCCAACGGAGAGCTAAAATTGCCTTATGTCGAATAAATTCCATCAAACAAGGACCGCGAGAGCCCCGAGTTTTGCATCTATCATCACACATTGAAACATCCGACAGAGAAGTGTTGGACTCTTAAGAAAATCTTTAGAGATAAAGTCGAGGCAGACGAATTGAGGTTCAAAAAGCAAAGGACTTAAGACATCCAAGAACAACCATATCCTCAGCACCGAGACAAGGGCAAGAATGTTGCTATGATAGCTTATGAAGGCCCGATGATTGAGGCTATTGCCAATCTCGATGACGATGATTGTTATCTAAATGATATCTTCGAGCCCGAGGGTGAGCAAGTTTACTATGGAAGTGCTCTCGATCTAAAGGGTAGAACCTTTATGACTCATGTCAAAGATCCCTTCGATCTAGAAGGAGGAGAAGAGTACTACGAAAGAGGAGGACACCATGTTTATGTGGCGTCTTATTTTGAAGAGACCGAGGAGATGGTTAACTACGAGCCTCCAAGAGTGGAAAAAGATCCGGATCACTATGCCAAAACCCTGCAAGACTATGTAAAGTTCAAGCAATTCTTCGATCATCTTGGACTTTCCAAGGAGGCAAGAACAGAAATCACCAAGTCTATCATCAATATAGCCGAGGCACACCATGCGGAATGCATGTCGACTGAGGGATCTATCCCGAGGAAGGCAAAAGAGTAATCTAGTTCTATTACTTTCTTCGAGACTGATCGGAAGTATCCATTTTCTCACAACCGCCCACTTTATGTGACTGCTTTTATTAACGGGGTTGAGTTCAAAAGGGCCTTTCTAGACAACGGAGCCTCTATCAACATTATGACTCGCGCTACTCTAGAGAAGGCCGGAATCTCTAAAGAGTGCATTGTGAAGCAACCAATAGTCATCACTGGCTTTGGTGGAGAAAGGAGAGTTACTATAGGATACGTAACAGTTGATTTAGCCATTGGAGAGATTCGTTCGGCCACTAAGTTCCATATTATCAATTCCGAGGCAAATTATCACATCATTCTAAGGAGGACCTGGATGCATAGATATAGGGCTGTACCGTCAAGTTATCATCAGTGTGTTAAGGCTAAATGGAGAAAGAAGACGGTAACAATTCAAGCTACAGAAAAGGCCTTTCGAGACCCATGAAGCTCATTATTCTGATGCCATCTACTTCACCGAATTGGCTGTCGAAAATTCCCACTACTTCTAAGCCTCGAGGGGTCAAAATTCCTCGTTGGAAGGATATCAAAGATGACAAGGAGCCAAGGCAGAATCAAGTAAACGGGCGATGTCTCAACCAAAAAGTCTGCCTATTTCTCGGAAGGTGATGAAAGTTAGAGAAAGGGGCAAGATGGTGTACTATTTGTGAAGGTGCAGGGAGTCAGTTTCTTCAGCCACCGACTCTGAGTCAAAAGAAGAGCCTCCTGACAATGACATAGTAATAAAACCTGAAGTGGCTCCCGAATGCATACAAGATGGGCCTCAGCCTCAGCCCAAACAACTTATTGAAATAGATCTGAGTGATGGATAAGATGCTCCAAGGTCGATATTCATAAGTTTGAGCTTTAGCCCAAAGAAACGGGAGCAATTGTTAAAGGTGATAAGCCGGTACTTAGATGTGTTTGCTTAGTCATATAGGGAAATGCCCAGACTAGATCCTGACCTAGTCTTCCATTATCTTGATGTGTTCTCAAACTCTAAGCCAATCAAGCAAGTTGATCGAAAATATCATCCAGATCTCGAAGAGAAGATTAAGGAGGAAATTGAAAAACTTCAATAGGCAGGTTTCATCCGGCCAATACAATACCCTACGTGGTTGGCAAACCTAATGCCAGTGAAGAAGAAGAATGGTCAAATCAGAGTATGTGTAGACTTTCAAGATTTGAACAAATCGTGCCCGAAGGATGAATTCCCTCTACCTCACATCGACACTCTCGTGGATGCCACCTCAGGACACCAGATGTTCTCATTCATGGATGGATTCAGCAGATACAATCAGATTAAGATTGCCGAAGAGGACGCAGAAAAAACTGCTTTTAGAACACCTCTCAAAAACTTCTTCTATACAATCATGCCTTTCGGACTTAAAAAATGCCGAAGCAACTTACCAAAGAGCTATGACTGCGATCTTTCATGACATGATCCATCATGAGGTGGAAGATTATGTTGATGATCTAGTGGTGAAATCCAAGAAAGAAGAGGACCATCTCCGAGACCTGGAGAAAGGATTCAAGAGGTGTTAGAAATTCAAAATGAGGATGACTCCTCTCAAATGTGCTTTCGGGGTGACGGCCGGAAGTTTCTCGGGTTTCTTGTACATAGGCATGGTATCGGGGCAGATGAAGACAAGGTCAAGTCTATCAGAACAATGCCTCCCCCGCATTCTCAAAAGGAGTTAAAAAAGTTTCTCAGGAAGGTGTCTTATATTCGGAGGTTTATCCCAGTACTTGCAGAAATCTCTGCCCCTTTTAGCTCTTTGTTAAAAGGAGATGCCAAGTTCGAGTGGAACCAAGAGCACCAAAAGGCCTTCGAGAGAATCAAGATGGCCTTGACCTCGCCTCAGACTATGATAACCCCGCAGCCCGGGGTGCCTCTAATGTTGTACCTAACTTCAACCCCCAAGTCCATAGGGGCATTATTGGTCCAAGATATAGATGGAGTAGAACGCCCGGTGTATTACATCAGCTGGAAGATTCGAGGAGCAGAAGTCCAATATACTCCAGTAGAGAAACATTGTTTAGCTTTGGTATTCATCGCCCAAAAGCTCAGACATTACTTCTTAGCACATCAGATTTAGATTGTTACTAGAAGTGATCCAATTCGATATCTCCTCAACAAGCCTGCTTTAACTGGAAAGATGGCAAGATGGTTGTTAGCACTAGGTGAATTCGAGATCACGTGTGTAGCTCCCAAGGCGATTGAAAGCCAAGCCTTAGCCGATCTCCTTGCCCAATTTCGAAGTGGTAACTATGAACCAATGAGTGAAGAATTGAGAAGAGAAGTGCATGCAGCCATGGTTTCCGAGGAAAGCTTTTGGACATTAAGCTTTGATGGAGCAGTAGCTGGAGGGAAAGGTGGAACTAGGATTGTCCTTACAAGCAAAAGTGGAGAAAAATTGTATTTGTCTTATAAACTGGACTTCCATTGTTCGAATAATGAAGCCGAGTATGAGGCTCCTATTTTGGGCTTGATATTAGCTGAGAAACACAATATCAAGAAGATTCGAATTCAAGGGGACTCGAAGCTGATAGTGAAGCAAGTTTCGGGACAATTCGTCTTAAAAGAGCCTACATTGGCCACATACCGCACGACAGTCCAAAGGCTTCTTGACAAATTTCAGAAGGTCGAAATAGAGCATGTGCCTCACTCTAACAACAAGTTTCCAGATGCCCTTGCAACACTAGGGGTAAGAGTTGACATTCTTGAGGAAGAGGCAACAATCGTTATTAAGAAGAGAACAGAGCCTTTGATAATACCTAAGAACAAAGACCTTCCGGAGGATTGGAGAGAAGAAGTCCTCGAACAATTTAGAAGCAAAGTTGGAAAATTGACTATGGCCAAGCTTGCCCAATTCATAATTATTCAAGATGAACTTTACTTCTGAGGAGGTACCGGATTCCTAGCCCGGTGTGTTAGCCAACAAGAAGCAAGCTTCTGACTACAACAGATTCATGAAAAGTCCTGCGGGGATGGGGATATTAGTCTGTATAGAAGAATCCAAAGACAAGGCTATTATTGGCCCGATATGGAGAAGGCCTCGAATCAACTACAAAAAGAATGTCCCAAGTGTCAGTCATACATCCGGGAGAATGAGCGTTGCTTTGAAATTGATACCCCTGACTGGAGACAAGTCTATATTGACTATCTCAAGGAGGGACACTACTTGAGAGCCTGATGGACATTGCACACCTCAAGAGGAGAGCGAAGCGGTACTTTCTTGATCAAAACAAGCTTTACAGAAAAAGCATTGAAGGCATTCCCTTGAGGTGTCTTTCCAAGGAGGAGTCGGATCTAGTCTTCAGAAGAGCTCACGAAATTGAGCATCAAGGAGTGGCTCGATTGTTCGAGCAACTTATACACCTTGGGTATTATTGGCCGATCATGGAGTCAGATGCGTCCCATCACGTGAAGAGGTGCTAGACTTGTCAGAAACACAAAAATTTGATCTATGCTCCAGCCGTAGACCTGCATAGCATTCGAACGCCATGGTCGTTCCATACTTGGGCTTTTGACCTGATATGGCCCGTTTCCACACCTTCCAAAGGGTACAAATGGATTCTTGCAGCTACGGAATTTAGCACAAAGTGGGTCAAAGCAATCCCTCTAAAGAATGCTATGGAGCCCGCAGTCGCGAACTTCATCAAGGAAAATATCATTTGCCGGTTCGGAGTACCGAACACCATCTTCTCGGACAACAGCACACCCTTCATAAACAAATATGTGAAAAGCCTCCTAGAGACTTACCAAGTGAAGCATCACAAATCCATACCCTACAATCCAAAAAGGAACGGGCAAGCGGAGGCCACAAACAAGACACTAATAAAGATTCTGAGCAAGATGATGGATGAATTTGGTGGGACTTGGTCCGAACAGTTGATAGTAGCCCTATGGGTGTATCACAACTCAAAAAGAAAGCCAACTCAAGCAACTCCTTACTTTCTTGTGTATGGGTCCGAGGTAGTGTTACCTGTAGAGTTGGAAATACCATCTGCTCGGATGGCTCTCGCCTCGGGGATGGTGTTGGAGCCTCGAACCATCAGATTTGAGGCATTAGAGAAAGAGCACGATAGAGCTGCAAAAGTCATGGAAAGGTATCATGAGTCCATCGCCCGAGCTTATAATCAGACTATGGTGCCAAGAAAGTTCAAAGAAGGTGATCTAGTATGAAAGATCATAGACCCAATCATGCGAGGACAACCCTTGCCCAAGTTTTCTCCAAAATGGGAAGGGCCCTACAGGGTGGTTCAAGCAAGCTCAAGCGGGTACTACAGGCTTGTAAGGGTTGAAGATGGCTTCCAAACTAGCCCGCTCAATGCAAAGTTTATCAAGCGTTACTACCCGTAGATAGACTCATCTATGTTGAAACTTATTTTCATTTTCTTACTTTGTCTAAAAGTTATATTCCCCTTACGTTATGAAGAAGCTGGTTTCCTTTATGGTGTATGTCTGTTCCATCACTTGTGGTGAATATATTATACTTTTGTCAAGAAAGTTGAAGAATTAATGAGAATATTTCAGTTTTTATGAACATGTGCATGTGATTGTTATTTCCATTGTATCATTCGAGATAAATGTTTATCAAGTAGAATGAGAAAACAGTGCGAAAATCTCCAAAGGCACAAAGATTTTGTCATTTCATTACATAGTCCTAGATAAAACATTTTTATCGAAAGGGGCAGAAAATAATAACAAAAAAAAAAAAACTCAATGTCTCATAAAAACACGCTCAAAGAAGCTGCCCGTCACATCCACATCTTAAGGACAAACAGTAGATTGTACCTCTAAAGTCTTCAAGGCCCAAGCAAAGCCCAACTCAAGTTCACGAAGAGTTGCCTTTGTCTCATCTATAGAGGTCCGATAAGAGGCAAGCATAGACAAAACTTCTACCCAGCGACTTGCATTCGAAGCTATATCCAGGCGCTTCCGAAGCCATGATAGATCCACTTGGTGATGCTCCATGTCAGAGATCCCCTAATACGCTATCTCGACTACTTTCCCTTTAAGGTCACGTAGCCGTTGCCTGTCCAAGCTATATAGGATAGTGGCAAAAGACTTGAGAAGAGCAGTTTGAATGAGTGGACATTGGCAAGCAAAGGAAGTATAGGTCTCAGGGTAACTCGAATGCAGAAGCTGTAGAACTGATGCAAACTCAAGAGCTATCCAATAGTGGAGAAATGGTACTTTGCCAAAAGCTGGAGGAGGAACTGGAGCCAGAAAGGTATTAGTTTTAGGAACCTCCTTAATTTCTATCTGGTTAGATGAACCACCCAGAGAGGTAACTTCTGGGATAAGTTCCGAGCCTGAGAATACGGGCCGATGAGGGGAAAGGCCAAAAACATCACTATCAAAGTGGAAATAACTGAGATTTAGATCCAAAACATTCAAAGGCACTTGCGATGAAGAGCCTCTAACAGTCGTCTCAAAGGCAGGTGTGTCCCCTCGAGAAGGAGAGCCATGAGGAGTCACAAAGAGAGTCGGAGCAGAGTCCAAGGCAGGTGAATGTAGGACCCCGGTAGCGGCTAACACTGAAGAAAAGATAAAGAAGTCTTATTAGGGGCAGGGAGCAGTAAAGCCATTTGAGTAAAGAGTTCTCAGAGATAGAAGTATATGACAAACTTCACAAAGAAAGATTACCTGAGGGAGAATCATTATGCAAAGCAGGGACAACTGAAGGGCTCCTAGCATCAACAAAGTCACTTGGCCGTACAGGGGGCACCTGATCGATCTCAACGTCTAATGAAGCCAGAACAGTAGTAGTCATCCTTAAAGAAGGAAGGAAAGCCGGAGGATGAGAATCACCATAAGTACCAGAGCGAATCTCAGAGACTTCTAGCATATCTACCTCTACATTATTCCCAGAGGCGCACCTCATATCTGAACGGCCTCCAGAAGCATCTCCCTCGGAAGCATATCTCATCTCTACATTGCCTCAAGAAGCATGTCTTGTGGAAGCACACCTCATCTCTACATTGCCTCCAGAAGCATGGCCTACGGCATCAGTTCCTGTGGCTCCAGTCCCTTCAACAATCTCAGCACTAGAGCCATGGTTCTCAATAATCTCAATATCAGAATAGTAAGCCCCGATAACCTCGTCACCAAAATAGCGCTCATCTCTTGAAATTGAGCGACGAGGGGAATATCTGACCAATGGAGAGACATCCTCAATCACAATAGGACGGTGACGACGCATACATGTGACAAGGTCACAAAAATGATCGGAAGATTCAGTCTCATCGTCATCATCTATAACTGCTATACGAGGGGTGCGCATCTTTATGAGTCTTGCAAACAAAGGAAGAGTGTCATCCAGGTCTGAGTCTAGCCTAGTAGGGACAGTATGGCCAATAGCCACGGTACCAAGAGCGTCAACAACCGCTGGGTCAGGAGACCAAGTAGGATTCTACACAACATAAAAATAAAGAATGTTCATTTAAGAAGGTATAGTCGCAAGAAGGAAAGTAAATTCAAATCAACCAAAAAAAAAAAAAAAAAACTAAAATGTCTATTTGGTACCTGATAGAGCCTTTTGAAAGGCGAGGACTGGAAGGAGTGGCATCAGAAGCCCTCTTGTGGGCCATCTTCTTAAGGCGGGTCGTCCGAGGACCAGAAGCCTTATTCATAAGGATTGGCTCTAGAGAAGCAATCGCCAAGCTAGAAGTAGATGTCCGAGCTGGAGGGTTTGTTGGAGTAGAGGAAGCAAAGAAGCTCTCATATATATGATTAGATTTTTGACTCTCAGGCAGCCGAAGAGAAGAGTCCTTCTTATAAATCGACGGAAGCAAACATATGGTCGGTTTACTCTAGACAAACTCAATAAATGCATCAATGTTCTTTTGCCAATATCTCCTAAAAGAGGGGGTGAAACCCCCTACTCAGCTCAAACCCGACATTGTCAAAGAGCCAGATACAGGAAGCATGGTATGTACAAGTCCGCGAGTAAAGCGCTCGTAGCTTTCCGAAAGAGATAATAAATGAGGTGCTAGCCCCAGAGCACACTAGTCAAACCCAAATTGGCATGCTACTTTGTCAGGTCTATAGATGGTGCTATCAACACCCTCCTTATGCCATACCGGTAGTGAACTCGGACAAACCATTATCAGCATATCAACAAGGTGTGTAGAGATGCCTTTCAGCAAGGGAAAGGACACCAGGCTGGAGGAACCATGATAGACAAGTGGTGTTGCCACACCCACCGGTGGCATACATAGGGGCGTGCCACAAAGCGCCGAGGATCATCCACCAGAATATTTAGGGATAGAGTAGAAATGACACGTGACCAACGTGTGATTAACGGCTGGCAAGTCTTCGCTTTCTCAAATGTGCGAGACCTGTCATTACCGAGCACGGGGATACTATCTTTATCCACTATCTCCTGAAGAACTTCTGCCTTGAATACATCGGAGTAGGGGCAAACTTTGGGAACCTCTCGAAGAAGAAACAGAGCAGGAACTGACTGTGGACGAAGGAGACAGGCTCATACCGACCCATAGAACGTACCATGTCTCGATGTAGCAGATCCAGCCGGTAATAAAGGTTCCCAAGAAATAGCGGGGCCAAAGGGATCCGATCCCCTTTGAAGAACCTAACTACCAAAGGGAAGACGAAAGGATTGAGAGAATCTGGAGGTGTGCTCGGAGGAATGAAGAATGAGAGAAGCAGGCCAGAAATCCCAGAAAATAGAGCCTAGAGCCATACATCAGGCCAACCTCGTACTCCTGAGAACCAAGGTCAGCATTTTTCGCCAAGGGCTAAAGATCTCTAAAGAAGTGGCGGATCCATGTGGTGTAGGAGGCACGGTCCGTCTTCACTCGTTTAGCCCTCCTCGCTAAACCATCAAATATAGAGCTCCACCGACCACAAGCTTGAAAATTTTGCTTTAGGGATTAGATCAAAGAATCATCATCCAAGGGTATCCGCTTAGGGCAGAAGGCATCAGGGCCAGTCACTTTTAGACGCAACAACATGAACACATCCTCGAGGGTGGGCCCCATCTCATGCTGGCCAAGTATGAAAGTGTGTGTCTCGGTGCTCCACCGGAGAGGCATGGCTTCAAGGCTAGCGTTGTTGCGGCAGATGGATAAGGATCGAGATATTTTCACTGGGATCAATAGCTGGGCCTCCTGAAGCCACTGGCAAAGGCCCCTGTCCGATAGGACATTATCGACCCACTCCTGCCAACCAAAAAGAGGGTTTGAGAAGGCCTTGAACTAGGGATAGCAATATGGAAAGTCCCCTCGCTTAACCCTAAAGCGTAGCACCAAAGAAGGGGAAATGAGGGCCTCATGTCTGGAGTCAGTGTCCTCAGAAAAACACAATGAAGCCCCCTTCGGAGACAGAAGTGAAGTGGTGGAGGTAGCCGCTCGCCAAAATGGATCCTTCCAACCAAAATAAGGAGATTTCCTCCACTCAGACGCCGGAGGTACATTCTTCTCTTTCATGAGAGCCGGTTCTGATGACCTTGGGATAACAGATTTCTTTCGAGAAGACATATAGCTAAAATAACAAGCATAACAACTAGGAGTCGACCGTGTCAAATTCAGAATATTGGAATTGAAGCAACGCAAATTAATAGGAATTCAAACGAAATTTCGGCATCAACTATTCGTTTCTCAGAGAATCCACGCATTCAACAAATTCTACGAGGAATTTTACATCAAGAATTCAGGCACGATGTCTACTATTCTAAGGGTTGCAACAATCAGTCATTTTATAATAAGATTTACGTACAACATGATGGGTTTATCAACAAATTCAACCTCGAACGTCATCAACAATTCATTTTCTCGGGTATTCACAAGATCAACAAACAGCAATATATATAGCCCTATCCTATACTACGGCTTTTGATTCCCTCAAGGAAAGTGTGTACAAGGTTCAAAGTGTCAGAGTATTGTTTGTCAAATATATATGGTTTGAATATGACATTATATTCCCCAAAACTACAATGATCAATTGCTCGATAACAAAATTTATGTTCGACATTATGAGTTTCATCACTGAAATTACTCCATCATGCATCAACAACATCATTTTTGTTTATTCTACTCTTTTCGATACTATCAACATGGAGTCGTATAAAAAAAAATATCTATCAACAACAAAAGCTACAAAGTTCAAATTATGAGTTCAAGATCTACTAGCAGTGGTTTAGATACATAAGTGAGCAGTAAAATTTCATCATTCTCAGATTTAACAAGTCTCAACATCAGTGGAGTTTCAGATTCCAAGTAAGGATTTAAAATACACTTTTATCAAGCATTGTTATCAGATATATTATGTTCAAAATTGGTGATTCAGCTACCTCAGTAAAGAAAAATTAGCAAAATGAAATTTCAGAGCATTTATTTTCTCTCAATGGCCAAGCAATTAACAAGGATTTAGCAGAATTTTATTTTCTTTCTCAAAGAAAAGCAATGAGTAGCAAGCAACAAATCAAGATTCAAAAAAAATATATATATATCAGATGTAGAGTTCAAGATAGTGGGTTTGAAGTATTCACACCCATGGACTTGTGATCTCAAGGTTTACAAATTCCGGCATCAATGGAATTTAACATCACAAGCATTAGCATTAAGGCCCAGTAGATCTAAATTCGTGAGCACAAGGGTCCATCAAAGCAAGAAAGGAAAGTGGGTTTGAACAAAATTTTGCCCACATGTACGGGAAAGAAATACACCTTCTCGTATAATCCTGTTGACCAAGTCTGCGCTCCTCCGTACGACGTCGTTCAACTACCTGAAAATACACACGTGAGCTAGCCGGTGGGTGTGTGCCGGAAACCTCTCCGATGCCTAAGTCAGCAAACTTGACAAATAGACAAAAGCTCTATGAATTCAGGGAGCAAAGTTGCATTACCTCTCCAAAGGTGATATTGGTGAGCTTATATAGGTTTCGCGTAGCACAATCCTGGTAGGACTCTTATCTCCCCATGCAGAGTCCTTCTAGGATTACTCCTCCTTACGTAGAGTCCTTCTAGGATAACTCCTCCTGGAAGATAATGCTTATCCTCCAACACCCCCCTCACTGCTTAAACCAAGTGAGATGGTTCTTCCTATGGCCGGACTATTTTCAGGACCGAAGTAACTATTAATTCGGCCCTTACCTTACTCTCCATTACTTCGGCTTTCCCATACTGAGACCGAGCTGGACATAAGGGAAGTAAAACCGAGCTACCTTTGGAACCGTAGCTACTTCGGTTACTCACATGTTATAACCGAAGTAACCATCGAAGGCCGAAACCTCCGTACTACTTCACTCAACCGGAGTAGAGCTCAGTCCTCCAGAAACCGGAGTATGACCGGTCTATCTTCCAAGTTACATCTCCAAACCGGAGTATCCTACATGGACCTTGTACTCGGCCCTCTTGATTTCGGCCCTAAGGCCCAATACCCAGTTCGGCCCAATTTGCGTATAAATTGCCCTCTCAATTGCCCCTTAATTCCATCTGCAAAGCATGATTGGGATTACATGCCTACGAACCGAACTAGAGTTTTAGCTTATCCAGCCGAACTACAATCCTTTGGCTACTCCGGTCGAGCTGAAACCCTTTTTAGCTTCTCTAGCCGAGCTAAGCTTAAGCCGAGCTAAGCGCGTCCGGTCAAACGTCTCTTCAGTCACAGCAACTGAAGCGTTTTCTTCCCAAGGACACGTGGCAAGCCCCTATTGGCCATTCACAGCTGTTGCGCCGCCCTCGTACTTCGCAATTTTGAACAGTCCCGCGTTTTTTCCCTCCTTCTGCTTTACACAAAACAAACCCTTTCACTTTTCAAATCATTCACCCAACTATTCATTTCCCTCTCACTCTCTTCGAATCCTCCAACCTCTGAGCTTTCTGAGTTCGTGATCTTCATTACTGCTGGTTGCTCTCACCTCCAGTTTCTCTCTTCCTACCTGGTAAGCACATGAATCCATTCTTGTTTCCTCTGTTTTTTGGCTTTCATTTTAGTCCATAGTTGTTCATGCCACGTGTTGCTACAAAACACTTTGTTTTTCTTCTACCATATCTGCACTTTCTGAAGAACTTCACAAGAACACTATGAACACATTGATTTAGCAAGTAGAACACCTTTTTGATCCTTGTACATGTTTTAACCGAACTAGAATATTGTTCTTGCTATATAAAAATCTAGGCAGACTGAAACCGGACTACAGCAGTAGTAGTTTTCACAGGTTCCCCTTTGATACACTCTAGCCGAAATAAAAACACACTTTTGAACTAGAAACTCTGGCCTTTGACCGAGCTAAGCCTTGGGGGCCTAACCAGCTTTCTAAGTTCCTAAACCGAACTGAGAAAACTGCCCCTTTAGGCCTAACCGGAATAAGAAATACCACAGGTGAAACCGAAATAGAGAGAACCTTTCAGAAACCGAAGTAATTACCATAGCACCCTGCCGAACCGAAATAAGACTAGACTTTTCTTGCTTTGTTTTGGTAGCACGGTCTTCGATCTGTGCTTAACACCTTGTTTTTCAACTTTGCAGACTTAGGTTGCCCAGATACCTCTGCGCACTCAACCGAGCTACCGAGCACCCTCTTACAACCGAGATAAATTATTTAATTTATACAATAAAATGGGGAAGTATAGATGTCTTGTAGAAACCCCAGGGGGCCTAGCCGAATTCAGGAAGGACTACCAAATCCCAGCCGATGTAAACCTGGTCCTAGCCGAACAGGATGTAGATCCTTGGGACAAAGAAGGCTTCGTCCCATTTACACTTCAATCAATAATAGAGACCGGACTACGATTCCCAGTTCAGCCTTTAATTTGCGAGTTTCTTAGGCAAACCAGACTTTGCCCCACCCAACTCTCCACCAATACATACCGAATAATAATGGGCATAGATGCCTTAAACCATCAAACCGGTCTAAACCTAGGCTTAGCCGAAATACTCCACCAGTACTCAATAGGTTCCAAAAACGAAGGCTGGTGTTATTACCTTAGAATACGCCGAGAGAGAGAAAAAATAACAAACATACACCGGATAAGGACTTAAACGACGACGACTTCCTTTGGGTCTCTGGGAATTTTGAAGACTTCCAAGCCAGAATCCCAGGCCGAAGAATAAATTGGAAGAAAGGAGAGCCCGGTATTCATACTTCGGTTGCATTCCTTAATTTTCTTTATTTCGGCTTTTCCCTCTATAACCGAACTAACACTTGTGATATTTTTTGCAGATTTAGCTTTCCTCCATTCCCAATACGGCTACCCCAACTTAGGTGTTCTCCGCGCCGCACTGCGAGTTCGAGAAAGGAGTTGGGGTAAACTCCTCGACTTTGAACCGACCTACCGATACTCCGGTCGCCGAAAAGCGAGGGTGACCGACTTCCTCCTTGAAGCCCCACCAGAACCGGACCCAACCTTGCCAGAAATTGTGCTCGTGCCCCTAACAGCCGAACAAGAGATGGCGAAGAAGAACCGGATGAAAGCCATGCTTACCGCAACCACCAGGGCCGAAGTGCCACCATCCCACCAAACTACTGAAGCCGTGGTCGCTCTTCCATCCCAACAGCCATCATCCTCTCGCCGAGCTAAGCGCGCCCGGACCACCGAGACCGAGCTGCGTTTGGTTGATGAGGACGACACCATCATTCCGCCGAACCCCGAACCAACTTGCAACCGGAGTCATCTGACCGAGCTGTGCCTACCAACAAATGGGTTCCTCCCCTCGTATTCAATGACCGAGATATCCTCGACAGTGACTCGGTTGTCGCTGAGGAGGATCACCTGCTGGCCTTTAACTTGGCCAGGGGTGTTTGCCTACCGAAAGACATGGAACACCACAGCAAACGCCTCAACACCGAGCTGAAGTCCCTTCGGTCTGCCACCAAATCCATGATATTGGTAAGCATCACTGTGTTTTTTTTTAACTTTGAGCACGGCTAAGACAGAACTCATTTATACTTTTGCAGGCTATTCAGAAGAGCACGATAGCTCATAGGCAAGTAATGGAGCTTCGCAAAAAGACAAGGCAAGCCATTAAAGAAGCCGAAGCAAAGGCAACCGAACTGACACAGTCTCAACAAAGGACGGCCGATCTGGAGGCCGAGGTAACTCGTCTCACCGGACTAGTTGCCTCGGCTGACAGTGACAAGCAGCGCGCTGTGACCGAAGTGAAAGACAAATTTTTGGGAGATGGCGCAAATGAAGACCAAAAAAGACGCCGAAATAGCAGCGTTGAAGGAGAAGGCTGAAGATGCATCCAAGGAGGGGTTCAAAGAGCCGAAGCTGGCTACACCCTACAATGCGAAGCGAGCGAAGAATTTGTTCTTTCAGTGCGGCTGGAGAGGTGCAATGGAGAAGATCGGTTGTGGGCCTGAAACCGAGGCCTACAACGCTCCGAGCACTTCATTCCGGTCTCAATGCAAAGTACGCTGATGAAATCCAGAAACAATTTCTCGGCTCATCAGATGACGATGATGATGATGAAGAAGAAGCAACTGAGACTCCGGCTAACCAAGAGCAAACGGTGGCCCATCAGCTCGGTTGGAGGCAACGGTTGAAAATGCGGTGTCCGAATTCCCGACCGAGACTGCTCCGACTGCAGATACCGGAGTACGTACCGATCTTGGGACCGATCTGGATGCCGAGATAGATGATCTCTTTGATTGACCTGTACTTTTTCCTTTCTTTTGTCTTGAACTCTCTTGTAACCGGGCTACAGCCCCACAGTTGTACTTGGTTTTGAATTGAATGAAAAATTTCCATCAAGTCTTGTTTCGGTTGTGTAATATGCCTGTACTTGTACTGATTTTTGCACGAACTCCTCTGTACAACTGTGATCTCGGTTAGCTATCCGTCTTGCTAGCCAACCACTCTTCAGCCGATATAACTTACTTCGGCTGAAGAGTATCCAGTGTTGGTTTAATCCAGCCAACCACTCTTCAGCCGATATAACTTACTTCGGCTGAAGAGTACAAAGTGTTGGTTTAATCCAGCCAACCACTCTTCAGCCGATATAACTTACTTCGGCTGAAGAGTACAAAGTGTTGGTTTAATCCAGCCAACCACTCTTCAGCCGATATAACTTACTTCGGCTGAAGAGTACAAAGTGTTGGTTTAATCCAGCCAACCACTCTTCAGCCGATATAACTTACTTCGGCTGAAGAGTACAAAGTGTTGGTTTAATCCAGCCAACCACTCTTCAGCCGATATAACTTACTTCGGCTGAAGAGTACAAAGTGTTGGTTTAATCCAGCCAACCTACAAAGAGTTGGTTTAATCCAGCCAACCTCTAAGTTGGTTTTTCCAGCCAACTTAGAATCAAATGTTTGGTTTTTTTTCGACCAAACGTCCTGCAGCCTGGATCCTTATCCTGGGCTTAGGAAGGGTGTTGGTTTAATCCAGCCAACCTCTAAGTTTGGTTTTTCCGTCCAAACGTCCTGCAGCCTGGATCCTTATCCTAGGCTTAGGAAGGGTCATAGTTGGTTTAATCCGGCCAACCATGTTTACAATGCTACTGTCTACTGAAAACAATTATACTGAAAAAGAATCGAATTATTTTATTGAGGAAGTAAAAAATTACACATACTTAAAAGAAAAAAGCTAGAAATAAAACAACTTGAGATTTGCCGTATTCCATGGTCTGGGAATTCTTTTGCCGTCCTCATCTTCCAAGTGGTATGCCCCTTTGCCTGCCAATCCGACCACTTTGTAAGGTCCTTCCCAGTTAGGTCCTAACTTGCCATCTCCTGGAACCAAGGTGTTTCCCATCACCTTGCGAAGTACCCAATCTCCGATCTTGAACTGTCTTGGATGTACTGTTTTGTTATATTTCTGGACAATTCTTGCTGGTAGGAGGCGATGTGAACCAATGCTCTGTCTCTTCTTTCTTCTGCAAGGTCAAGTTCTAATGCTATGGCTTCGCCATTTAGGTCTGGATCAAAGTTTTCGCTCCGAATTGTAGGAAGGCCAACTTCTAATGGGATGACTGCTTCCATGCCATAAGCTAAGGAGAATGGTGTTTCTCCTGTCGACGTCGAGGCGTGGTGCGGTAAGCCCATAAACATGGGGGAGCTCTTCTGCCCACTTGCCTTTGGCTCTTTCTAACCTTTTCTTCAATCCATCAAGACGACTTTGTTTGACGCCTCTGCTTGTCCATTTGCTTGGGGATATGCCGGTGTAGAATTGTAGAACTCTATCTTGTACTCTTCACAAAAGCCTCTGAAAATCCTACCATCGAATTGAGTGCCGTTGTCTGAGATCAGTGCCTTTGGTATGCCAAAGCGAGTAATGATGTTCTGCCAGACAAACTTCTTCACATCTTTTTCCTTGATTGACGCCAAGGCTTCTGCTTCTACCCACTTTGTGAAGTAGTCTGTTGCGCAAGAAAGAACTTCCTGTTGCCTGGTGCTGTTGGAAGTGGCTACTATGTCCAATCCCCACATTGCGAAAGGCCATGGACTGGTTAAGGTAGAAGTTCTCTGGCAGGTTGGTGTATTTGGTGTGCGAACTTTTGACACTTTTCGCACTTTTTAACATACTTCTCTGAATCCGCTTGCATGTATGGCCACCAGTATCCTTGTGAAATTGCTCTATATGCCATGATCTTCCTCCTTGATGGCTGCCACAAACACCCTCATGTATTTCAAACAGGAATGCTTCCACTTTGCTGGGGTGAACACACTTCAAGTAAGGTCCTGAGAACGACTTTTTGTATAATGCCAAGGATGGAGAGAGCCAAAATCGCTGCGACTTTGCTCTTATTCTGTTGGCTTCCTTCTTTCCTCTGGTAAGGTGCCGTCTTTCAGGAACAGTATGATGGGATCCATCCAAGAAGGGCCTAACTCTGCACAACATACCTCTTCTGCTTCTGGGTCTTCAATGCTTGGTCTAGGCAGGTAGTCGATTAGTAGTGGGTGAGGAATGGAGGTGTCTGCCATTGAGGCGAAGCCTGCTAGTTCGTCTGCTCTGCTATTTTCCTCTCTGCCGATCTGTTCTATCCTCACCACTTCGAACTTTTTTATCTCTGTTCTGACCAAGTCTTGGTACTTGGCCATCCTGTCATCCTTGGCCTCGTAGTCGCCAGATATTTGATTCACCACTAGCTGTGAGTCGCTGTAAACCATTAGCTCGGTGGCCTTCATGTGGAATGCCGACTTGAGACCTGCTAGAAGTGCTTCGTACTCCGCTTCATTGTTTGATGCTGGGAAGCCAAGGTTGATTGCTTGCTCCACTACTAAGCCGTCGGGGGAGATGAGGACTATGCCAAGTCCTGCTCCATGTCGGTTGGATGCTCCATCCACAAAGAGCTTCCACATCTCTCCTACAAACAACTTCCAGCATGTGGAGGGATCAGATGATGTTGTGGGGTCTAATGTCGCTGGAGTGGAGTTTCTTCATGACCCATAGTTGCAGTCTGCCCCTTGTCCTCTGATGGGACCAAGTCATTAGTGTTGGTGAGTTTTGACTTGGTGTAGTAAGGTCTGCTTCCTCCTCGCCTTCTCTACTCTGGTCTGCCTTGGGCTCTGGCTGAGTTACCTGTACTAGGGGTTGCGCTATTCCGGCGTCAATCTCCAACCCTAGTTCGGTTGTGTCAGTCAGGTCGATTGGGCAGACTTGGTGGCTTCCAGGAGTGAACTCAGCGACGAAGTCTGCCAAAGATTGGGCCTTCACTGCGGTTCTGGGTTGGAACTTGATGTCATATTGTCCCAATTCCACTGCCCACTTCAGAATTCGCCCAGAAAAGTTCGCCCTTTCAAATAAAGCCTTGAGGGAAGGCTGTGAGAACAACTATGGTGTGGGCGTGAAAGTAATGTGACAACTTCCTGAGGCCATCATTAAGGCCAAGGCCAGTTTCTCCAGTGGCAAATACCTCGTTTCGGCGCCTAACAATGTCTTGCTGACGTAGAAGATTGGAAGATGCTGGATGCCTTCTGCACGAACCAATACTGCACTTACCGCGTGCTGAGAGACTGCTAAGTAGAGGAAGAGTTCTTCTCCAGGTATTGGGGTGACAAGTAGTGGTGGAGAAGACATGTATTCCTTCAAACTCTCCAGAGCTCGGTCGCATTCTTCATCCCACTCAAACTTAGCTTTTAATGACTGAAAGAATGGACGCAATCTGTCTGAAGACCGGCTGATGAATCGGTTAAGTGCTGCTGCCATGCCGGTGAGATGCTGCACTTCTTTCACTGAGTTAGGCCTCTCTAATTCCTGAATTGCTTTGATTTGGGAGGGGTCTGCCTCAATACCCCTGTTGGTCACCAGGAAACCCAGAAACTTGCCAGACCCTACACCGAATGCGCACTTAGAAGCGTTAAGGCGCAGCTTGTGTTTCTTCAGGATCTGGAACATCTCATCTAGGTCCTTTAGATGGTCATCCGCATCCTTGCTTTTGACCACCATGTCGTCGATGTAAGCCTCCATTGTTCTGCCTAACAATGGCTCGAACATCTTTGTGACCATTCTCTGGAATGTCGCCCCTGCGTTCTTTAGGCCAAAGGGCATGACCTTGTAGCAGTATAGTCCTCTTGGAGTGGTGAAGGATGTTACTTCCTGATCAGGTTCGTGCATGGCTATCTGATGGTAGCCTCTGTATGCGTCAAGGAAGCTAAGCCTGCTGTGCCCAGCTGTTAGGTCCACCAATTGATCTATCCTTGGTAGGGGGAAACTGTCCTTCGGACATGCTTTGTTGACCGTCTTGTAATCGACGCAGACACGCCACTTGCCATTCTTTTTTGGCACCACGACTGTGTTGGAGATCCACTGGGGTAATGTACCTCTCTGATTGCTCCTGCCTCCAGTAGGTTACCCACTTCTTCTGCCACTATCTCGGCGTGGTGGAGTGCCGATCTGCGTGTGCGTTGAATGACTGGTCTGGCAGATGGTGGACATTGAGTTGGTGGCAGATGAGGTTTGGATCAATGCCTGGCATGTCGTGGCGTCCAGGCAAACACTTCGATGTTGGAGGTCAGGAATTCCATAACCTCCAACCTCTCAGCGCTGGATAACGACGAACCAAGCAAGAAGAACTTATCCGGGTTCTTTTCGTCGATTCTTACCTCCACCAAGTCTTCCACCGCTTTCTGATCAGCCGCTTTGCCAACCTCTGCGAACAGTTCATTACTCTCAGGTTCTTCAACCGAATGAACATATCCTTTGGCAGCGCGGCTGCCATTCGTTGTGACGAAGCATTGTTTGGACATAATCTGGTCCCCATATACTTCTTCAATTATTCCTGTGTCGTTGGGAAATCGCATCACTTGGTGGTAGGAGGATGCCACCGAGCGCATGGCATGCAGCCATGTTCTGCCCAAGATAACGTTGTAGGTGGAGGGGACCTTTATCACCCAAAACTCCACTTGTTTCGTCACGCTCCCTGCTCTGACTGGGAGGATAATTTTGCCGACGGGCCATTCTGGCATGGAGTTGAATCCGATAAGGGGAGATACGGCAGGCGCCAAGTCTTTATCCTGCAACTTTAGTTGCTTGAAGGTTTCATAATACATGATTTCACAGGAACTACCTTGGTCAATCAGAATCCGCTTGACGTCAAAATCCTTGACTCGAAGAGTGACGACCAAGGCATCGTTGTGAGGGCAATAAATCCTTGCCAAGTCTTTATCTGAGAAGGACATGACATTTGTGGCCTCTATCTTCCCCTTTTTGGCGACTGGTTGGACACTTAGTACTCTCTGAAGTGCTCAGCCTTTTTGATTGAACCTCTGAGCTCGCATACACGCTCAGGTTCAAAGACTCCATGTATTACGTTGATGACGCCTTGAGGTGGGGCGTCGTTTGGCATTCCATTGGGCATATTCTGGTCCTGGGGGGCTGGCTGTGCCCCTCCTTCTATGTATTTGTCCAGGTGACCCGCGCCACTAACTCTTCCAGATGCTGCCTCAATGGTGTGCAGTTCTCAGTGCGGTGCCCCTTTTCTTTATGGAAGGTGCACCTCGATCTGTCATCGTAGTCCTTCTGAGCTTCGCCTAACTTAGCTGGCCACTTGACGAAAGGCTCGTCTCGAATTTCGCTAAGTATACGGTAGATTGGTTTCTTGAAGACCGTGGTGATGGCAGTGCGGACTCTCAGCCATCTTTTGTCTTGGTCTCTCCATTGTCTCTTTTGCCACGTCCGTTTCTGTTCGGACGGTCTACTGCGTTGACTTTTGCTGAGGCCTTCTTCTCTGGTGCTGCGGCCGCGCTGGATTTTGCTTTGGCACGAGCGCCATCCTCTTCCACCCTGATGTGCTGATGCACTCTCTCCATCAGGGCCTCCATTGTGAGGGGTGGCGTCATGGTGATAGAATCCCTGAGTCTGTTCCCGACTGGGAGGCCTCTTTTATATTGCGCAATGGCGAGATTGGTTGGGCAGTCCCCAATCTGGTTGAATGTCTCCCAGTAGCGACTGTTATATGACCTCAGGGTCTCCTTATCACCCATGTCGATGGAGAGTAACTGGTCGATCTCCACTGGGGTTTTTGTGTTTGTTCTGAATCGCGTTACAAACGCCTCCGCCAGTTGCGCCCAGGAGGCTATGCTGCCCTCTGGAAGCTTCTCAAACCAAGTCAGGCCTAGGTCACCTAGGCTTGAGGGGAATAGGATGCACATCAAGGCCTCATTCCGCCGGTATACAGCCATGACCTGGCGAAAGTGGCTTAAGTGTGAGTAAGGGTCCGTCTTCCCCTCATATGTTGTGAAATTGGGCTGTAGGAAGCCTGACGGTAGGGGCGCGTTCTCTATTGCTGGGACGAATGGTGAGGTCTGCAGCCTCGCCAATGCCTTGTCCGCTGGTTCGTAGGCCGGGCGCGGTATTGGCATTCCAACCTCGACGCTTCCATGCGTCCGAGGAGCCAACCGCTGTAAGGCAGAAACTCTGTGTGGATCGCGCGCTCTAGCGTCCTCCTTCCACCGTGCTTTCTCTTCTAGCACGGTCGTAGGTCGGACGATCTGGGCAACTCTGTCTGCCTGGACCTTGTCTGGTGCGTATGTGAGGGCCAGTATGTGCTTCCCCTCGTGTGTGACCTTCAGACCTCGCCCTCTCAGACCTGGAGTGACGAGTTCTGGAAGATCTGGATTGCGTGTCGCCTGTCCTGAGGCTCTTGTTCTCCCCTGTGAGGGTGTAGTATTCCTACTACGACTTTCCGAGTGGCGAGGGGGCGTCTTGTTGTGCGCCCCTCTCCTGTCGCCACTTCTTTTCCTTTCACCTGCGTTTCAGAGATTCCATGTCTGCCGCCATCCGACGGATCAATCGTCTTGTTCCTTGACGCGATCCTCCAAAGTTTGAGGATCAATTCTGCGTCTTTGTCTTTCTGGGCTTTGCGAACGAGAGGGATGAGGGCTGTTATTCCGCCTTCGTCCCCTTGCATCCCTCCTGGAATTTTGTCTGTGTGGTTCCAGGTTCGCCATGGGAGTGACCACAGGAAGGCCTTCGCGCCTTGCACCCCCTTCTGGAGTTAGTCCGTCGACGGCGGACTGAGGTAATTCTTCGTTGTTCGCCATTGAGAAAAGCTTGATCAAGAGGTTGTTCTTGTCTGAATTCCCACAGACGGCGCCAATTGTACGGGAAAGAAATACACCTTCTCGTATAATCCTGTTGACCAAGTCTGCGCTCCTCCGTACGACGTCGTTCAACTACCTGAAAATACACACGTGAGCTAGCCGGCGGGTGTGTGCCGGAAACCTCTCCGATGCCTAAGTCAGTAAATTGACAAATAGACAAAAGCTCTATGAATTCAGGGAGCAAAGTTGCATTACCTCTCCAAAGGTGATATTGGTGAGCTTATATAGGTTTCGCGTAGCACAATCCTGGTAGGACTCTTATCTCCCATGCAGAGTCCTTCTAGGATTACTCCTCCTACGTAGAGTCCTTCTAGGATAATCTCCTGGAAGATAATGCTTATCCTCCAACACCCCCCTCACTGCTTAAACCAAGTGAGATGGTTCTTCCTATGGCCGGACTATTTTCAGGACCGAAGTAACTATTAATTCGGCCCTTACTTTACTCTCCATTACCTCGGCTTTCCCATACTGAGACCGAGCTGGACATAAGGGAAGTAAAACCGAGCTACCTTTGGAACCGTAGCTACTTCGGTTACTCACATGCTTAACCGAAGTAACCATCGAAGGCCGAAACCTCCGTACTACTTCACTCAACCGGAGTAGAGCTCAGTCCTCCCGAAACCGGAGTATGACCGGTCTATCTTCCAAGTTACTTCTCCAAACCGGAGTATCCTACATGGACCTTGTACTCGGCCCTCTTGATTTCGGCCCTAAGGCCCAATACCCAGTTCGGCCCAATTTGCGTATATAAATTGCCCTCTCACCACAAATCAAAGAAAGCAAGAAGCAGATTCAAAGCAACAATGAACAAAGAAGAAACCGGAACAAGCAGAGGCCGTAGATAGAAACAAGCACACCCAAGGCCGACAACAAGCTGAGTAGTGCTAAGCAAGACCACACACGTCGCGTTGAGTGGGTAAACATGTGTGGTCGGCGTTGGATGAGTGAGGCCGGAAGCAGCGTTGGTGCCGCAGCAGAGTTGGTGACCACACACAATGCGTTAAGTGGGCAATGTGTGTGGCTGGCACTGGAACAACAGCCAAGATCGGCCGACAGTAGGTTAGCGATGAAGTGGCAGCAGAGTGAAGCCAACAATGAGCGACGCTGGACAGTCAAGGTCGACGTCGGAGGTGATGACACAGCAGAGCAGTGACGTTGCAGAGAGGTCGGCGTCGGTACTGGCCAACACAACCGAGCTCTGGAGTGTCTGGATCTTTAGGCTGAAATGAAGCACCAACGATGAGATAAAGTCGGCTATCGGAGTTACAATAGCGGGAAATGATCAAGCGGTTGTGGCCTCTGAGTATTGTAGAAATAGAGCCTTCTTGAAGAAGAAGAAAGGCTGGGTTGGCCTCTGTAGAGAGAGAGAGCCGAAATGGTTTGAGCAAAAAAAAGTTTGTAAGATTTAGGGTTTTGTCTCATTCCTTAAATAGAAAAAAGAGAGGTGTGATGTTGGAATATACTATCTATACATATATCCATATAGATGGACCTGCTGTATTGCCAAACAAGAATAAAAAAGAGTTTGTGTGTGTAGCCCTTATCTGTTTAAGAAAAATGGATGCTTTATTTATTTATTTATTAACTTTGACTTGGAGTAAAGAGGTGGGCCTTCACATGTTCTAGGAGGAATAAGAAGATTTGGAATCATCCTTGTTGATTAAGAGAATTGAAAGATTAAGGTTGACTTTCTAAAATAAAATAAAATAAAAAAAAAATCAAGGGCAAAAAAAAAAGGAGTAAAATTTTTTTTTTTATTACTTGCCAATTTCATCCGTGAATTACAGTGAGTCATCAACTTTATCCTTAGACTCTATCAAGACAACATATTTCTAGGGACGTGATGCGAATCAGGGCCGAAGGAGTGACAATATGCATCTTCGAGAAATTTAAAATTTCTCATACATGCAAGGGGCAAATGTAAGAGGAGTTAATTTGAGCCCACTAAATTATTTAGGCCCAATATTCCAAAATTAGTGAGTCCGAATTTATCGCAAGTCCAAGATTGGTGGTCCAGTCTTATCTCCATTATCTCTTTACTTTTGTGTTCTTAGTTGAGACTATTGAAGAATCTAAGCCTCTTATCATTTTCTAGAGAATTCGAATTTTTCTTTAAGGATTTTCGAAAATCTTCTAATTTTTCAACGACATTCTTGAACTCTCTCATACAATTATATTAAATTTCCTTTTAATATAATTAAAACAATTAAACTAGTATGGATGGTGTAAAAGACCGGAATAAGCAAAGTAATGTACATATTTCATTGTAATTTAACTTCTAAAAAATGTACTCGCGTTGAGAAAGAACGCATATAGGAAATGAATATTAAACGAAGGATAATAAGCTCTTTTTTTTCTTCTTCTCTCAATAAGCCAATATCAAAGCCGACTTTTTTTTTTTTTTTTTTAATGGATTTAATCCTGTTCCTATTTTCAATTAGAATTGGAATTTTTATTTTAAGGTTCCTAATATTAGGATTTATAAGCTAAAAGACATGCAACATTTTCATAATAGTTGAGGTTCTCAATATTTTTATAAAGAAATTTCTAACTCTTCACAGATAATTTTTTATTTTTTATTTTTTACAGAGAAATTTAAGCTCTTCACATAGAAATTGACGAGTTGAAATTTCTCTGTAATAAGTTGAAATTTCTCTAATAATATTATTGAGGGACCCTAACTAATAATAAAAATACATTAAACATCTTCTACTATCCAATGTGAGAGGGAGATGTTATACTAATTTTTCTCAAAAAATATTGCAAAAATTTTATAAGACTCCTCCTCTCCGATTTGTAAATTTAGACTTGACACTCCAATTAGATTCTATTTTGATAATTTGAGTCCTTCATATTTTAAGATTCGTAGAGTAAATTATTCATACAAAAAATTAAGACACGTTCGAATTAGTTTTATATTAAATGAACGATTTTACTTAAAATCATACTTATGTCTATTTTTTGCATATAAAACTAATTTGAACATGTAATTATCATTAGGATTGCGATTCTCTCAAATTTAAATCTAAAGAAGACTGTCATATTCGGATTTGTAAAGCCTACAACGAGTTCCGTTTCGATTATCTGAGCTATTCATTTTGTAAAGTCTTCCGTGCATATCATTCATGAAAAAAATTAGTTTGATTCGATAATTATATCCTTTTTATTTTATCGTATTTGTCTCCAAAAAAAATAGATAGTCTATTTTCAAAAACACTCCTGTTGTCTATTTTTTCAGAGACAAACGTGATTAAATGAAAATGTTATGATTATTGGATCATGCTAATTTTTTTCATGAATGATATGTTTAGAAAACCCTACAAAACGAACCGTTCAAATCATCGAAATGGGATATATGATGTGCCCCTTAAATCTGAGCATAACGGTCATATTCAGATTTTAACTTGAAAAAGAAGTCCAAAATTTACTGTTATTCAATCAATTTAATTTTTTACATAGATAATATGATGAATCTTAAAATATTAACTATTCGAAATGCTAAATTTGGTCCCAAAAATAGATCCACGGAAAGGACTGGACAATCCAATCCAGATTTACAAATTGACAAGTAGTAATCCTCAAAATTTTAAATATAGTTGATCGTATGTCTCTAATTTTTTTTTTCCCTCTCTTCCTGTTCTCTTTATTAAAATGAGGAGAAAGAAACTCCGTTCATTAAATAGCAATAAAGGCCGTTAAACAAATGTAGTGCCAATAAATGTTTCTAAAACTCTAGCTATAGAACCATTTTCACCACCCACCCATATATTTTTTTTTTGATCGGCAAAAGAGAAATTTTATTGATGGAATAAACAAGTACAAGGTACAAGACAAATTACATCAATAAAGAAAATGGGAATGCAAAAACATCACAATGAGCTACATGATCCCAACTAGATTGGCACCACAAAGCTCATCCTATCATTTGCTAGCATTCCCAAGTTGGTGAGAGACCAACAAAAAAAAGAAACAGGCACCCAACCAACCAACCAAACCGAGCTCCTAAACATAGCAAACTAGCAAAATAAACCTCTGCAAAATGAACTGAAATGGTGTTCTCAACCTCAATTTAACTTCCTAGAACTCAATACGCTAGCATGATCTACACAGCAGCACATCCATAGAATAAAAACGGATCAGAACAGAACCACCTAAATTTATAAGCCACCATCACAGAATCAGGTTGGAGTTGCTACACTGCACTCCAACTGCTGCTGCCACATACTTCAGAAGCCAAGGAATTCAATCAAGATCAACTCTCCAAAACTACCAGCTGAGAAACTACTAGAGCATCCACTAATGCAAAACTTGAAAACTTGAAAACTTCTAAACCTCAGATCCCAGCACACCCCAGCACACCACTCTCCAGCCTCAGAAGCTTCGCTGCTGCAATACTGCTGTTGGCTGCGCAGACCCAACCCACACCAAATTCCATCACCAACTAGAACCCCAGCACACCACTCTCCAACCTCAAAATTCCAGCTGTAGCAATTCTGCTAACCCACACCAGATAGCAGAACACCTCCACTACTTCACCCCACAATTCGCTGCACAGCAACTCAACAACTCTTCTATAAACACTAGAACCCATCACTTAATACATCTCCTGATCTGCTGCATATTAAAAGCAATGTCTGTGATAGAAAAAGGGCAAACTGGATCAAAGGATTTCCACCACAGAGCTACTCTCACTTTAATAAGATCACTTAATTCCACTAGTTTAGGTTGGATACCAGAGAATAAGCAATCATTCCTGCATTTCCAAATTGACCAAATCACAGCAGCCGGAAGAACTCTCCAAACTTGACCTTCCTTTTTCCTAAATTTCCAGCCCAACCACCATTGCAACAACCCTTCCATCGACCCTGGAACCACCCATGGTACCCCCCACCAAAGCATAATACTTGACCAGACTTCCCAGACAAAGGGACAAAAAAGAAGAATATGATTCCGAGACTCCACTTCCTTTTTGCAGAAAACACAAGATGAATCAACAGTCCCCCTCAACACTCCAATTCTACTCAGAAACTCTGTTGTTTTTAATCTTCCTTTCCATGCTAACCAGGTAATGAACTTGGATTTCGGCGGAGCGAAAGTATTCCAAATTAGACCCGTAGAACTCGATGATGTACCAATCCCCAACTCACACCATTTATAAGCAGTGCTTACCTTGAACACCCCAGTTTGATCTGCTTTCCATCTCATCGAATCACCCTGCTCCAGATGTAACTGGGGACCAACACCCAGCAAAGAAATGAGTCTTGCAGTTTCATCATCTGTTTTCTTAACAATCCCCTAGTGACCAACACGAGAGAAATCATCATCCTGATCAACCATGGCAAAACTCAGCATAGTTTTTGTGATGCTCCTTATGTACATTAGCATTATTGCAATTGCACCTTCAATGGAAGAAATTGCACCACAACTGGCCGATGATGGTGCAAAGCACCGGCAGCTTCCCCCATTGACGCTTACTTGGAAGATTATGATTTAGCAGTTTCACCCATTGATGCTTACTCGGATGAGGAAGTTGAAGCCCTTTCTAAAGATGATTTGGGTTTGGTTGTGTTGATCATGTAACCATATAGTTATAGAGAAAGATACTTGAATAGGAAATGATTTTTGTTATCCATTATTTTATTTTATTTTCTATGTATATTCAAGCAATAAATGTGAAATATAAATAGAAAAATAATAATAGAACCTATTATGTCATATAAAAAGTAGGAGCAATTTCTCTGGATCGACTGTGCATTTTGGTCTGCTAAACAGCCTTTCATGAGGCTTATTATAATGATTTGAGTCGTTAATTTTATTGTCATTTATACATTGATCATACATAAAAAAAAAAAAAAGAAAAGAAAAAAGATTGATTTGATAATTATAAACACATCTTTCATCACATTTATATGCAAAATGTGAAAAATGACAATAAGTTTAAAACAAACCATTTATTTAGGATAAATTATACTAACAATCTTTATATTTTGTCTATTATGTCATTTTGGTCTCTATACTTTCAATTGGTTTAATTTTGACCTTCATTTGAGATTTTGTGTTAATTTGATCCAACTGAAAATGTTGTTAGGAGTTTTGACAAAAATAATTACTAAGTTGGTTGAGATTTGCTCATTGGATTGATCAAGTTTACAAATTTTTTACTAAAAGTATGACACAAGTTGCTTATGAGCAATTTTTTTTATAAAAAAATGCTATCAATTATAATCAATTAAACTAAATTGAAACAAAGTTATAAATTCATAATTAGAATTAAATAAATTAAAATTACATGAATCAAAATAACGAAATGACCCAAATATAAAGACTATTAATGTAATTCAACTATTTATTTATTTGCATGCAATGTGATGACTGATATAATTATAATTATAACCGCGATTGGTAGCTCGAAAACTCGTGTCTCGAGTTTGGCTCGACACCAAAACGACGTCGTTTTGGTGTCGATTTTTTATTTTATTTTATTTTTTTTCCATGTTTTTGTTGCAGATCGGGAAGAAGAAGAAGAAGGGTGGAGAAGAAGAAGGGGGGAGAAGGAGGAGGAGGAGGAGGGGAGGAGGAGGAACTGGAGGGGGCCATCAAAATGGGCGGAGGCGGAGGCGGAGACGGGGCTGGGCAGAGGTAGAGGCGGGGCGACGGCGGGGCTGGGTAGAGGCTACGACGGTGGGGCTGGGCAGACGACCAGCGCTGGGCCGATCTCCTCCTTCTTCCTCTCTTCTCTCCCTCTTTCTCCTTCTCCTCTCTTCTCTCCCTCTTTCGAGCCAAACTCGAGCCTTAAATTCGAACTACCAGGAATTTCTCTTACAATTATGATATCAATTTGATTGTTATGCATGACCTATACATTCAAATTTACAAAATAAAATAATTCTCATTACAAAATTAGAGTCGTGATGAGCTCACCGGGACAACTGCAGGATTTATTACAAAAATTAAATCTTTATTTTATTTTTATTTTTTTTGGGTTGTAAGCTTTCCATTTTTTTATGTCTTTTTTTTAAAATGTATTGAGACATTTAAATAAATATTTGAATTTAAAGTATTAAAAAAATCTAGCACTAAAAGGCCTATTTTGAGAATTAGATTAAAAGAAAATTTACTTATAAATCCTATTTTAAGGAAGATAATCGATTGAGTCCTAAGGATTTTTTTAAGACTAATTAGTCCGATTGATTTTGAAAAGGTAAATTTAATATATTATTTAGAAAATTAGATTTACAGTTATACCCTTATTTCTATTATGTTTCCTTCATTTTTTTATTTATTTTTTGCTAGAAAGGTAATGTACACAATCTATTTGAGATGAATTTTTATATGGAAATCTTTTTTATTTGAAAAACATTTCAAAAGAAGTATAAAAATGACTTAAAATATGAGATTCCTCAAACATTTCAAAATGATGTAGGATTTTTCAAATATTTCAAAATGAGTACAAAAATTCCTTAATAAACCTTAGGCAAATGTATAATTTCAAACATCAACACTCCAATCTAACATTCAAACATAACACTCCAATGTAACACTTAAAAAAAAATTAGTATATTTTTTCCAAACATAACACTCCAAAAAAATTCTAGTGTAACACTCCAATATAACACACACACAAAAACTCATTGTTGTACTTTTCCCAAACGTAACACTCCAAAAAAAAGATATGGGATCCTTCAAATCATTGCAAAAGGATGTGGGATTCTTCAAATTATTCCAAAAATAGTACAAAAATTCCTTAGTAAGTTTTGAGTAAATGTATAATTTCAAATTATGAGTGTTACATGTGGAAAAATTACATTAAGGAATTTTTTAGTATTTTTGTGTGTATTACATTGGAGTGTTATGTTTGAGATTACATTAATTGGAGTAGTCGGAAAAAAATGTGAAACCCTATATTTTTAGCTTTTTTGATAAATCCACTTTGTAAGAGCTTTATTCCATTCAACCCATATTCTTTTTGAGATAAGAAGACCAAAATACCCTTTTCATCTACTTATGTTCCATTTAGTTCACATTATTTTCTTATGTTTCAATAAGTTCTATAGGTGACATAATTACCAAAATACCCTTAATATGAATGTTCACACCGTCAATGTGAATGTTCATATTGTCAATGTGTAGGGGCCCGACCCATGTCGATCCTCGTGGGTGTCCGAAAAAATCCGTACTGGGCTGGGCCGGCCCACGGACCAAAAAATTAGGACCAGGCCCTAGCCCTGGCACAAGGGTATTCGGGCTTTGGACGGGCCGATGGATCGAGCTTCGGTCGAGCCGGTGGGCCTGGGCCTAGCCTCGAGTTTAGGTCGGGCTTGGGCGGGCCTGGCCATTTGTTTTGAATTCTTTTTAATTTTTTCTACCAAAATTTTATTATTTTCCACAAAAAAAGACATTGCGCCTCGGGCGGGTTGGACCTCGAACCGAGCCTTGAATGGGCCTTAAGCGGGCTGATGGGCGAGGCCGGGCTTAAAAGTGATGGCCTAGACCCTAGCCTAGGGTCTCGGACATGTTCGGGCCCGGACACAAACGAGCCTGCCCCGGGCCATGGGCGGGCTTCGGGCAGTCTACGGGCCGCGGGCCAATTCTACATTCCTATCAATGTGCATGTTAACATATCAATGTGAATATTCACATTGTCAACAGGCTGGGTCTACCCCAGGCCGCGATCAAGCTTCGGGCAGCGGGCAAATTTTACACTTCTATCAATATTAATGTTAACATGTAATGTGAATATTCACATTGTCATGGGTCGGGCCAAACCTGCCTCGAGCTGCGATCGGGCTTCGGGCCGCCTACGGGCTGCGGGCCAATTTTACACTCTTATCAATGTGAATGTTAACATGTCAATGTGAATATTCACATTGTCAACGGGCCGGGTCGGGTCCGCCTTGGGCCGCTAGCCAATTTTATACTCTTATCAATGTGAATGTTAACATGTCAATGTGAATATTCATATTGTCAATAGGCCGGGTCGGGCCTGCCCCAGGCCGTCCACGAGCCTTGGGCGGGTTTCAGGCAGCCACGAGGTGCGGGGTAATTTTACACTCCTATCAATGTGAATGTTAACATATCAATGTGAATATTCACATTGTCAACGGGCCGGGCCGGGCCGGGCCCGCTCCGGGCCCTAGGCGGGCTTTTGGCCGCCCGTGGGCCGCGGGCCAATTTTATACTCTTATCAATGTGAATGTGAACATGTCAATATGAATATTCACATTGTCAATGGACCGGACCGGGCCCACACCGAGCCACCCATGGGCCGCGAGCGGGTTTCGAGCTGCCACGGGACGCAGGCCAATTTTACACTCCTATTAATGTGAATGTTAACATGTTAATGTGAATATTCACATTGTCAACGGGACGGGGCCGCCCCAGCCCGACTCGAATTTTTCTGGGCGCCCACGAGGATCGACATGGGCCGGGCTCCTACACATTGACGATATGAACATTCACATTGAGACGGTGTGAACATTCACATTAGGGGTATTTTGGTAATTATGTCACTCATAGGAGTTATTGAAACATAAGAAAATAATGTGAACTAAATGGAACATAAGTAGATGAAAAGGGTATTTTGGTCTTTTTATCTCAAATAGGACCAAATGGAATAGTCAAAAAGAATATGGGTTGGATGGAATAAAGCTCTTAGAAAGTGGATTTATCAAAAAAGCTCCCTAAAAATATACAGACTATTAAATTCAAAATATTGTGAATAATTATTTAAGCAAATTATATATATATATTATTTTTATGGGTAAATTATTGATAAATCCCATTTAGAAGTGTTTTAACCTAAGAAGTCCATGAAGAAATTTTTTAGGGATTTTTATTGATAAATTCCATTTAGAAGTGTTTTAACCCAAAAAGTCCATGAAGGAATTTTTTAACCCATTTAGTCCCATGTATGTATACTTTTATTCCATAAAGTCTTTTTTCTTGATTTACACTATTTTCTTAGACACTTATGCCCTTATATTTAATTTTGATACCCTTACAAATATTTTTTGAACGGTTAGCAATTTTATGATGTGAACATTCATATTTTAAAATTCACATTGGTAGGAACGTAAAATTGACACGTGGGCGGCCCGAAACCCGCCCGCGAGCCGAGGCAGGCCCGGCCCGTTGACAATGTGAATATTCACATTGACATATTAACATTCACATTAATAGGAGTGTAAAATTGGCCCGCGACCCGTAGCGGCACGAAACCCGCCCGCGGCTCATGGGTGGCCCGGGGCGGGCCCGGTCCGGCCTGTTGACAATGTGAATATTCACATTGACATGTTAACATTCACATTGATAAGAGTATAAAAATAGCCCGCGACCCATGGGCGCTAAAAGCCCGCCCACGGCCCGGGCGGGCCCGACCCAGCCCGCCCCGTTGACAATGTGAATATTCACATTAACATGTTAACATTCACATTGATAGGAGTGTAAAATTAGCCCGCGCCCCGTGGCTGCCCGAAACCCGCCCATGGCCCGTGGGCGACCCGGGGGGGCCCGGCCCGGCCTGTTAATAATGTGAATATTCACATTGACATGTTAACATTCACATTGATAAGAGTATAACATTGGCCAGCGGCCTAGGGCGGGCCCAACCCGGCCTAGGGTGGGCCCGACCCGGCCCGTTGACAATGTGAATATTCACATTGACATGTTAACATTCACATTGATAAGAGTGTAAAATTGGTCCGCAGCCCGTGGGCGGCCCAAAGCCCGACCGCAGCCTGACCCGGGCTTCGCCCGACCCGTGACATTGTGAATATTCACATTGACATATTAACATTCATATTGATAAGAGTATAAAATTGGCCCGTGGCCCATGGGCGCTAAAAGCCCACCCGTGGCCCGGGGCAGGCCCGGCCCAGCCTGGCCCGTTGACAATGTGAATATTTATATTGACATGTTAACATTCACATTGATAGGAGTGTAAAATTAGCCCGCGTCTCGTGGCTATCCGAAACCCGCCCATGGCCCGTGGGCGGCCCCGGGGGGCCCGACCCGGCCTGTTAACATTGTGAATATTCACATTGACATGTTAACATTCACATTGATAAGAGTATAACATTGGCCAGCGGCCTAGGGCGGGCCAGACCCGGCCTGTTGACAATGTGAATATTCACATTGACATGTTAACATTCACATTGATAAGAGTGCAAAATTGGTCCGCAGCCCGTGGGCGGCCCGAAGCTCGACTGCAGCCTGACTCGGGCTTGGCCCGACCCGTGACATTGTGAATATTCACATTGACATGTTAACATTAACATTGATAGGAATATAAAATTTGCCCGCTACTCGAAGCTTGCCCGCGGCCCGGGGTAGGCCCGGCCCAGCCTGTTGACAATGTGAATATTCATATTGACATGTTAACATGCACATTTATAGGAATGCAGAATTGTCCCGCGACCTGTGGGCTACCTGAAGCTTGCCCACGGACCAAGGCAGGCTCGTTTGGGTCCAGGCCCGAGCCGGTGGATTCAGCCTCGGGTCGGGCAGATTGGCCTGGGCATAGACTCAGGCTTGGGCGGGCCTGGCCATTTTTTTTCAATTCTTTTTAATTTTTTCTACTAAAATTTTATTATTTTCCACAAAAAAAGACACTAAGCCTCGGCGCGGGTCGGGCCTTGGACCAAGCCTTGGATGGGCCTTAACCGGGCCGATGGGTCGGGCCGGGCTTCAAAGTGATGGCCCAGGCCCTAGCCTAGGGTCTTGGACTAGGCTCGAGCCCGGGCCCAAACGAGCCTTTCCCGGGCCGCAGGCGGACTTCGAGCAGCCTACGTTCTTTTTGACTATTCCATTAAGTCCTATTTGAGGTAAGAAGACCAAAATACCATTTTTATCTACTTATATTCTATTTAGTCCACATTATTTTCTTATGTTTCAATAAGTCCTATGGGAGACATAATTACCAAAATACCCATAATGTGAATGTTCACATCGTCAATGTGAATGTTCATATCATCAATGCGTAGAGGCCCGGGCTGGCCAATATCGAGCCTCGTGGGTGTCCGAAAAAATCCGGCCCGGCCCATGGGCCAAAAAATTAGGCCCAGGCCCTAGCCTTGGCACAAGGGTATTCAGGCTTTGGACGGGCCGACGGATCGAGCCTCGGGTCGGGCCGGTGGGCCTGAGCCTAGCCTCGAGCTTAGGTCGGGCTTGGGCGGGCTTAGTCATTTTTTTTAATTCTTTTTAATTTTTTCTACCAAAATTTTATTATTTTCCACAAAAAAAGACATTGCGCCTCGGGCAGGCTGGGGCTCGGACCGAGCCTTGAATGGGCCTTAAATGGGATGATGGGCCGGGTTGGGCTTCAAAGTGATGGCCTAGGCCCTAGCCTAGGGTCTCGGACATGCTCGGGCCCGAACCCAAACGAACCTGCCCTGCGTTGTGGGCAAGCTTCGGGCAGCCCACGGGCCGCGGGCCAATTCTATATTCCTATCAATGTACATGTTAACATGTCAATGTGAATATTCACATTGTCAATGGGCCAGGCCGGGCCTACCCTGAGCCGCGGGCAAGCTTCGGGCAACGGGCAAATATTACACTCTTATCAATGTTAATGTTAACATGTTAATGTGAATATTCACATTGTCACGGGTCGGGCTAAGCCCGCCTCGAGCTGCAGTCGGGTTTCGGGCCGCTCACGGGCTGCGAGCCAATTTTACACTCTTATCAATGTGAATGTTAACATGTCAATGTGAATATTCACATTGTCAACGGGCCGGATCGGGCCCGCCCTGGGCTACTAGCCAATTTTATACTCTTATCAACGTGAATGTTAACATGTCAATGTGAATATTCACATTGTTAACAGGTTGGGTCGGGCCCGCCCCGGGCCGCCCACGGGCCGTGGGCGGGTTTCAGGCAGCCACGGGGCGCAGACTAATTTTACACTTCTATCAATATGAATGTTAACATGTCAACGTGAATATTCACATTGTCAACGGGTCGAGCTGGGCCCGCCCTGGGCCGCGGGCGGGCTTTTGGCCGCGGGCCAATTTTATACTCTTATCAATGTGAATATTAACATATCAATGTGAATATTCACATTGTCAACGGGCCGGACCGGGCTCGCCCCGGGCTGCCCATAGGCCGCCGGCGGGTTTCGCGCTGCCATGGGATGCGGGCCAATTTTACACTCCTATTAATGTGAATGTTAACATGTCAATGTGAATATTCATATTGTCAACGGGCCCGGCCCGGCCCGGCTTGCGGGCGGGTTTCGGGCCGCCCACGGGCTAATTTTACATTCTTACCAATGTGAATTTTAAAATATGAATGTTCACATCATAAAATTGCTAACCGTTCAAAAAATATTTATAAAGATATCAAAATTAAATATAAGGGCATAAGTGTCCAAGAAAATAGTGTGAATCAAGAAAAATGACTTTATGGAATAAAACTATACATACATGGGACTAAATGGATTAAAAAATTCATTTATGGACTTCTTGGGTTAAAACACTTCTAAATGTGATTTATCAATAAAAATCCCATATTTTTATACTGAAAATTTATTCAAAATAAAATAAAATAAAATATATTTTGACTTTATATTATTGGGAGCTTTTTTGATAAATCCACTTTCTAAGAGTTTTATTCCATCCAACCCATATTCTTTTTGACTATTCAATTAGGTCCTATTTGAGATAAGAAGACCAAAATACCCTTTTCATCTACTTATATTCCATTTAGTTCACATTATTTTCTTATGTTTCAATAAGTCGTATGAATGACATAATTACCAAAATATCTCCAATGCGAATGTTCACACCGTCAATGTGAATGTTCATATCGTCAATGTGTAGGGGTCTGGCCCATGTCGATCCTCGTGGGTGCTCGGAAAAATTCGAGTCGGGCCGGGGCGGGCCCGGCCCATTGACAATGTGAATATTCACATTGACATGTTAACATTCACATTAATAGGAGTGTAAAATTGGCCCGCGTCCCGTGGCGGCGCGAAACCCGCCGGCAGCCCATGGGCGGCCTAAGGCGGGCTCGGTCCGGCCCGTTGACAATGTGAATATTCACATTGACATGTTAACATTCACATTGATAAGAGTATAAAATTTGCTAGCGGCCCATGGGCGGCCAAAAGCCCGCCCACGGCCCGGCCCGGCCTGTTGACAATGTGAATATTCACATTGACATGTTAACATTCACATTGATAGGAGTGTAAAATTAGCCCACGCCTCGTGGCTGCTCGAAACCCGCCCACGGCCTGTGGGCAGCTCGGGGCAGGCCTGGCCCGGCCGGTTGACAATGTGAATATTCACATTGACATGTTAACATTCACATTGATAAGAGTATAAAATTGGCCAGCGGCCTAAGGCTGGCCCGGCCCGGCCCGTTGACAATGTGAATATTCACATTGACATGTTAACATTCACATTGATAGGAGTGCAAAATTAACCTGTGTCTTGTGGCTGCCCAAAACCCACGCCACGGCCCGTGGCGGCCCGGGCAAGCCTGGCCATTTTTTTTAATTTTTTTAATTTTTTCTACCAAAATTTTATTATTTTCCACAAAAAAGACACTAGGCCTCGGTGCGGGCCGGGCCTCAAACCGAGCCTTGAATGGGCCTTAACCAGGTTGGGCTTCAAAGTGATGGCCCAGGCCCTAGCCTAGGGTCTCGGACTAGGCTTGAGTCTGGGCCCAAACGAGCCTTTCTCGAGTCGGGTCGGGCCGGCCTACGGGCCAAAAAATTAGGCCTAGGCCCTAGCCCTGGCACAAGGTATTCGGGCTTTGGATGGGCCGATGGATCGAGCCTCGGGTCGGGCCGGTGGGCCTGGGCCTAGTCTCGAGCTTGGGTCGGGCTTGGGCGGGCATGGCCATTTTTTTTAATTCTTTTTAATTTTTTCTACCAAAATTTTATTATTTTCCACAAAAAAAGACATTGCGCCTCGAGCGAGTTGGGCCTCAGACCAAGCCTTGAATGGGCCTTAAGCGGGCTGATGGGTCGGGCCGGGCTTCAAAGTGATGGCCTAGGCCCTAGCTTAGGGTTCGGACATGCTCAGGTCCAGACCCAAACGAGCTTGCCCCGGGCCGTAGGTGGGCTTCGGGCAGCCCTCGGGCCGCGGGCCAATTCTACATTCCTATCAATGTGCATTTTAACATGTCAATGTGAATATTCACATTGTCAACGGGCCGGACCGAGCCTACCCGGGCCGCGGGCAAGCTTCGGACAGCGGACAAATTTTATACTCCTATCAATGTTAATGTTAACATGTCAATGTGAATATTCACATTGTCACGGGTCGAGCCAAGCCCTTCTCGGGCTGCGGTCGGGCTTCGGGCCGCCACGGGTTGCGGGCCAATTTTACACTCTTATCAATGTGAATATTCACATTGTCAACGGGCCGGGTCGGGCCCGCCCTGGGCCGCTGGCCAATTTTATACTCTTATCAATGTGAATGTTAATATGTCAATGTGAATATTCACATTGTCAACAGGCCGGGCCGGGCCCGCCACGGGCCGCCCACAGGCCGTGGGCGGGTTTCGGGCAGCCACGAGACGTGGACTAATTTTACACTTCTATTAATGTGAATGTTAACACATCAAGTGAATATTCACATTGTTAACATGCTGGGTCGAGCCTGCCCCGGGCAGCCCAAGGGCCGTGGGCGGGTTTCGGGCAGCCACGGGACGTGGACTAATTTTACACTCCTATCAATGTGAATGTTAACATGCCAATGTGAATATTCACATTGTCAACGGGCTGGGCCGGGCCTGCCCCGGGCCGCGGGCGGGCTTTTGGCCGCCCATGGGCCGCGAGCCAATTTTATACTCTTATCAATGTGAATGTTAATATGTCAATGTGAATATTCACATTGTCAACGAGCCGGACCGGGCCCGCCCCGGGCCGCCCATGGGCCGCGGGCAGGTTTCGCGCCGCCACGGGACGCGGGCCAATTTTACACTCCTATTAATGTGAATGTTAACATGTCAATGTGAATATTTACATTGTCAACGGGTCAGGCTTGCCCCGGCTCGCGGGCTGGTTTCGGGTCGCCTACGGGCCAATTTTACATTCCTACCAATGTGAATTTTAAAATATGAATGTTCGCATCATAAAATTGCTAACCGTTCAAAAAATATTTATAAGGGTATCAAAATTAAATATAAGGGCATAAGTGTCCAAGAAAATAGTGTAAATCAAGAAAAAGGATTTCATGCAGTAAAACTATACATACATGGGACTAAATGGGTTAAAAAATTTCTTCATGGATTTCTTAAGTTAAAACACTTTAAATGGGATTTATCAATAATTTTCCCTATATTATTACTCAATATAAATTTCTGAATCTTATGATATTTTTATTATATTTTTCTCTATATTTTTTTGTAATCAAATTACAACTGGAATATAAATTTTCTGTACTAAAACCTAAT
>JAPPVO010000002.1:163477931-163646602 GCA_030407325.1 Camellia japonica
TTGTCATGCATGGTTTGGTGTACCATACCTCTGTGCTTGAGCATGCATTGTCACGCACGTTCCTTTCTCGCATTGCGGTACATTCACTCGCCGACACTGCGTGTGTCAAACTTTCGGAACCACAGGAATTACATTGAATATATGGTAGCATATTGTTCTTGTTGAATTCTCTCTTTTGCAGGCACGATATTGTATGTACGGCTCATTCGAGGCTGGTGCGACCAGACCAATCGCGCAGTATCGTATCTCTCCGTGTGAGACGCGACGAGAATTGAATGATCTCCGCATTCCTAACTGCATGAAATGTAGTTGTTGCTTTGCATTCTTGCTTAAAACTGTTGCATCTATTTGCGAATACTTGCTTCATTACAGCTTGCTGCACTTGCATAATCACCCGGCTCCGCGCCTATCACTTTGCATTTTGCCCCCTGCCTGCGGGCACGCCTGCGGGCACACACATTTCTGTTCATCTTGTATGTTTGTCTAAGTCTTCGGCCTTGTCAAAAATGGGTCGTCTCTAGGCTTTGACATTCACTCCCGTCACTTCTTGACTTCCGAGTTCTGTCAAAGAGGGCAACTGTAGACACCCCATTTTTGACCGACCTTAAGACTCAGACGTCACGATTGAGCGCTCGGGATGTTGCATATTGTGCTCGTTCAGAAGTCTCAGAGTCGCGGCCGGTGCGCCCTGCCTCCGGACTTCCGAATCCTCTTCTGTGCCTTGCCTCGGTTTGCGAACCAGACTCAGTTTTCTCTGTTTTCTTCCTGAGGGGAGAGGAGGTCTAGCAGATCATCTCTCAGTGGCCGTGCGCTACTTTTTGGGGCCGTAGGCCATTTTGCCCATTTCGGAGCCCGGTTCCTGGTTTTCGGAGCGGTCAGGCCGTGTGCCTCGGTTCGGGACCACCCAACCATCTCCGATTCCTCCGGTTCTTGGCAAGTGCCTCTGTTTTATCATACCGAGGGACACTGGGGTCTTAGATACCCACTTCGTGGCCGAATGCCACTTTCGGTGCTTACAGCCGGTTTTCGGGCCCCAAACCTCGCGGTTTGGCCCCCGAGCATTCGTTTTGCATCGGTTTTTGTTCATTCTTGGCAGGTACCTCTGTTTTATCATAACGAGGCACACTGGGGTCTTAGATACCCACTTCGTGGCTGAATGCCACTTTCGGTGCTTACAGCCGGTTTTCGGGCCCCGAACCTCGCGGTTTGGCCCCGAGCATTCATTTTGCATCAGTTTTTGTTCAATTTTGGCAGGTACCTCTGTTGTAGCACCAGGAAGATCACTGGAGGGTGGGAGGCCAGCAATTATCTTAGATAACCAGTTATGCTCCTCCGGCGCCGTTTTCTCACTTCCGGGCTAATGTTGAATACCCTAGGGCCATTTTCTTCCAACCACAACTACATATTTGTGATGAGGGCACATGGGAGGACCCTAAAAAGTGATGGCCGGCCAGTAATTGTGATTTTCATTTTTGAGCCTCTCTTTCAAATGCAATGTTGTGACTCCTGTTCCAGAGTTGTCAAATTCCAACCATGGGACCTTGTTCTACACACCTGGGAGGACACCAAGAAGTGGTGGCCGGCCATTAATTGTTGACTTCATTTTTGGCCATGGCCGGCCGGCCATGAGGAGTGGCTGGCCGACCAGTGGGGTGGCCGGCCGGCCATCTTCAAGAAAAGTGCATGGCCGGCCTGCTTCCCCCTTTTGACCACTTTACAGCTGTCCAGCTGTTTTTCAAAATATCTTCTGCCTCCGAGGGATATTTTGGGAGGGAAAGCTTGGATGCATTTCCCTCCCTTTTACACCCCTTTCTTGCCCATTTAAGGGGCTGACCTCCTTCTTTGTTAGGGTTAGCAAATTTCCTCTCAAGAGCATATCTCCCATAGCCTCCATCTCCATCTCCAAAACCTCCAAAAACCTTCAAGTCTCTAGCTCCTTTGTTCATCAACACCAAGCCTCACCATCACCACCTCCATTCCAGCAGCAAAGGAAGGTTTTTCAAAGGCTAAGAAGCAGCAAATTGAAGCCAAGAAGCAACAAAAGCTTGATCTTCAAGGGTAAGTCTCAAATTCCCTTTTTCTAGCTTATTTTTGCTTCAATTTTCTACCCTATTTGCTCACTGATTTGGGCTCTGACCCCTACTGATTTTGTGCTTATTTTGGGCCCCTCTACAACATTGTAGAAGGGCTCAACCTTGTTTGGCATCTCTATCATGCACCTCTTTCAATACCTCTCTTTATGCCAATATTTTGCATGCTTTGTTTGGATTATGAGTGATCCATTTTCGAGCCTGATATAAACTGTGAGTGGGCCTATTTTGGGCCCCTCTCCAACATTGTAGAAGGGCTCAACCTTGTTTGGCCTCTCTATCATGCACTTTCTTTGTAATTCTCCATATTTACCGTAAAATTGCATGATTTATTTGGCCTATTTGTGATCTGATTTGGAGCATCTCATGAACTGATATTGTGCTTATTTTGAGCCCCTCTCCAACATTGAAGAAGGGCTCAACCTTGTTTTCATGCTCTGCATACCACTTGCTTTGAATTCATGTTTTACCCTTGCTCTTGCATGCTATTTTTAGCTCATGAGTGATCTGTTTTCGAGCATACAATATATTGTGAGTGGGCCTATTTTGAGCCCCTCTTCAACATTGAAGAAGGGCTCAACCATGTTTGGCCTCTCTATCATGCACTTGCTTCACAATTCCTTCAATTTACTGGGGATGTCATCTACTGTAAATGTGCATATTTTTTGTCCCTCTTTAATGTTGTAGAACTGTATTTTTCAGTTTGAGCATTGTATATATCACTTGCTTCATTATTCCCCTCTTTTCCCCCATTTTTGCATGCTATTTTTTCCATACTTGTGATTGTTGTTTGGCCATTCTTTGTACTGTAAAAATGCTATTTTAGGGGCTGCCTAGCATCTGTCTTTACATGTCGTGTCCATATTATGCATGTTTGGCATAGCTGTAGGCCATTTCGGGTGCATAACATTGCATTTCGGGCATCGGGTGTAATTTTGCTATAATTCGGGGACTGTTTTTGCATCATTTTGGCTGCTGAAATTTACATTTTCCATATGCCATATGCTACATTTCATGCTTTAATGCATCGCCTCGGTTTGCGCGCCCGTGTGCACGTATTTCGAGGCACCTCATTTTTTATTCGACGACCTCTCATGTGAGTGTGGCTGAGGCCCTCTCATGTTAGTATAAGTCCATTTCGCATTCTGTATGTCATTTTAATCTCATTGCATTGCGTATGTCATCGCCTCGGTTTGCGCGCCCGTGGGCACGCATTTCGAGGCACTTCATTTTTTTTATCCGACGGCCTCTCATGTGAGTGTGGCTGAGGCCCTCTCATGTTAGTATAAGTCCATTTCGCATTCTGTATGTCATTTTAATCTCATTGCATTGCGTATGTCATCGCCTCGGTTTGCGCGCCCGTGGGCACGCATTTCGAGGCACTTTATTTTTTATCCGACGGCCTCCCGTACGAGAGTGGTTGAGGCCCTCTCATGTTGGTATAAGTCCATTTTCCATTCTGTATGCCATTTTCGCAGCATTGCATTCCGTATGACATTCTCTCGGTTTGCGTGCCCGTGGGCACGCACTTCGAGGCATTTCATTTTAGCCTCATTATATATCATTTCCATGTCATTTCATGCTTTAATGCATCGCCTCGGTTTGCGCGCCCGTGGGCACGCATTTCGAGGCACTTCATTTTTTTTATCCGACGGCCTCTCATGTGATTGTGGCTGAGGCCCTCTCATGTTAGTATAAGTCCATTTCGCATTCTGTATGTCATTTTAATCTCATTGCATTGCATATGTCATAGCCTCGGTTTGCGCGCCTGTGGGCACTCATTTCGAGGCACTTCATTTTTTATCCGACGGCCTCCCGTACGAGAGTGGTTAAGGCCCTCTCATGTTGGTATAAGTCCATTTTGCATTCTGTATGCCATTTTCGCAGCATTGCATTCCGTATGCCATTCTCTCGGTTTGCGTGCCCGTGGGCACGCACTTCGAGGCATTTCATTTTAGCCTCATTATATATCATTTCCATGTCATTTCATGCTTTAATGCATTGCCTCGGTTTGCGCGCCCGTGGGCACGCATTTCGAGGCACTTCATTTTCATCCGACGGCCTCTTATGTGAGTGTGGCTGAGGTCCACTCGTGTTAGTGTAAGTCCAATTGCATTGTGTATGCCATTTTATGCCTTAGGATCATTTTCTCGGTTTGCGTGCTCGCGTGCACGCATTTCGAGGCATCTCATTTTCATAGCATTGAGCATGCTAGAATTGTATATTAGCTGCATTTCATGCACATCATGCATATTGCATCGTGTTCGGGATAGGAGTTAGTCCGGGCACGGGAAACGAGGCACATTTCGTACTCCGAGTGACGGAACGGGTCTCAATTCCCAGGTCACCGACACTCCGGATTACCCATGATGGAGTTAGGTTTTGTTGTAGCATTCATCTGCATTGCACCCAATATTGAGTTGTGCAATCCGATTTCTCGGCCATCATGCATCGATATGCGTGATTGGTGGCACGAGAATCGAGGCATGCATATATTTGTGAAATACATTGCTATGCCCTTTTCCTGCTCTCTGTCGCAGCAAAATAAGGAATCAGCAACTTTTCGGAGTCCGGCATGCTTTTCGAGAAACATTGCAAACAGAGGCTAAATTGGGCATCCCAGTGGATTTCTGCGCAAAGGCATTCCATCATACATCATTCATCAGAAGCGAGGCAGCCCCTGGCTTGCAAGCCAATTTTAAAGCTTTCTTAATTTAATTTGTTAATTAATTAGAAATATGTAATATTCGGACTGTAATATTCTTTTATTCGGACTGTATTATTCTTTTATTATTTCGGACTGTATTATCTATTCGGACCCTCTGCGCGAGGGCATAATTGTAATAAGTGTGGGTGAGTGTGATGTATGTCTTCCAACCCCACGTCTTTTTTCCCTTTTATTTATCCGCTTACGATGGTTAGATATAGGGCATATTTCGATTAGCATACAGTATGACGGCATGTTTGCATCATTCATCTGTTTTGCACGCACCGGGCTCGGCGCATCATACAAACTGCATTTGTATTTCAATTCCAAATTGAATAAATGTTAGCTGTAGCATTCCATATGCCGTGTTTAGAAAAGCCGAGCCTGCTATAGTTGCATTATTGCATGTGTTGCATTAGACATTTCTGTATAATTAGGATCATGCATGATTTCTAATGAGCTTTTGTTTTTGGCTCGGAGTACTCGGTGAGTTTTTATGCTTTAGCATCCTTGCATGCGTGTGAGTGACTGCCATGAATAGCATGCTTACCATGAGGCTACGTGCTTATGTGATATTACTGCCTTGAATGCCTGTGGGTGGAGGTTGTGTTACTTGAATTGGGACGAATCATTGACTGTTTGTTTTAAGCCCACTAGATAGTGGCAAAATCATGTTTTCTAAGCCCACCCGAGGTGGCAAATCCACGTCTTAGCCTACCCGCGGGTAGCACCATCAAACCATTTTCAAACAAACAAACATGAAATGTTTTGTTCCAATTCAGGCGACTCAGTCTATACTTGTTTGCTGCGAGCATCACATAGTAACCTAGGCTAATAACCGGATTAAGAACTCACAATGTTTTCAAAAACAGATATCATGGTTAGTAGAGGCCGGTCTTTGGCCGGGCGAGCGGGGGTGCTCACGAAGTGACCTTCCCCAATCGTACCCAAGTTCCCGAGCCGAGGCAACTTTGGTGATGACGGACACGTGGCGTTTGGCACCGAGTCAGGGTTTCCTAAATTTCCCATTAAAAAATATTTAGGTGGCGACTCTGTATCTGGCGAAGCAGTCCATGTTTGGCACTTCTTTCAAAAAATCTGTTTTCAAAACGATTTGCCGGATTTGGACTCTTTGGTTCAAGATTAAGAACTGTGACATTTGAGTCCTTGAACTGTAGTGACCCCAATATGAACAGAACGGGACTTAACCCTCCCGGGGCGTTCGGGGACGTCTACAGTATGCAAAAGGTGGCTGCACTTTCTTGTCACCATATTGTGGGAAGCACTTAATTATACTAGGTGGATCTATTTTGATTTTTCAACTTAACTAATCTTTTGGAGAATATTGTGCACAATGTACTTGCCTACCTTAGATGAAAAGGGAGAACCATGGAATTTAGGTTATAAGTACTTGTGCTTATTTCGCATACAAATTAACATATGTAGGTTTTTGCTTCATTAGTCTTACTTATTTATCTGTATAGTAATGGTGAAGATTTTATTGTGAAATTTTTTGAACTGGATAATATTTTTGCAAACTGGAGGAGTGCTTGACCATATTTAGATTTACATATACAAAGCTTGCTTCATCACTTTTTGACTTTCAGTTTTGATGTTATTGACATTACGTCTGCATTTTACTCAAATTATTCTAGGTTCTAATGACTTCTTTAGCTTCTTGATAGACCTTTTAATTAAGCCATTTGCACATGGCAATAGATCTATTATTTTGAAAACTGGAGCAGTTCATAATTTGTTGATAATTTGAACACACCAATGTAGGAATTTCTTGAAGCTTAATATATTCTTAAGTGGTATTAGTCATTTTCTTAGATGAGTTTCTATTATGCTTCTAAATTCAGTGTTTATTTTTGTTCTGTTTGCATTGTCTTAACTGCATATTTTGATGGTTGGGTTCAACTCCGTCCATCTGAGTAGAAGCAGTTTGTTTTTGGTGTGATGTGATGTGATTCTTCATATTAATAATGTTGCAGGGCTCATGGAACTACTTCTGGGATTGTACACTCCATTGATATTCATCCATCAAGAAAACACACTTGTATTGTAAGATGCTACCTTTTCATTCTTCATTCCTCTCATAAAAATATGTAGAGTTGATGCACTAAGCTTAACTCATTGGCATAATATAGTGTCCATCAAGTAAGAATTAAAAACATCAGAAAGTAAATGCCGAGGCATTAGGACGGGTATACAAACTATTCGGTTTTGTTTTAGCTGTCCCCATTTCTCTCTCTCTCTCTCTCTCTCCCCATTCACCTAATATTTTTTTTTGGGGGGGGGGGCAAAATTACAGTTTATTTGGAATATCCACTAGCTAATAATCTTTATGCTTTGTCTGTAGTTTTCTTTGTTGCTAAAAGGTTCAGTAATGACTTGGTAAAGATAATAAAGATGATGATTTGGAATATAACTAAAGCCTACTGTTGTTTGTGTTAGAAATAGATCTTATCAAAATATATCATATTGTGGTTTTATAAGGGGTTTGGCAGCTATATAAATATGGTTTATTTGATTGTCACACTATAACGAAGTTTGCTGTTGTACTGCTGCTGCAGATGCATGTTGATATTCTGTCCTTGAGCCAATTGATTAGGTTTTTTTTTAAGATAACTAGGATCTTTAATTGTCTACTGATTAAGTAGCCAAGATAGCTCTAGTTGTGTTTAGTTGCTGGTTGATGTTCATCTTGATGATCATTGAGATTTATGTATTGGCGCAAATAGTACCAACACTGACTGAAATTTTTTTATGCATATATTTCTGTTTCTAGGGGTTTAGAATGATTCACTTTCTTAAACTTAGCTTGTCAAAGTCTATGAATTTTGATTTCTCAACTATTGCTTCTTTTTTTTTTTTTTTTTTCTTTTTTTTCCCTTTTAATATTAAATGCTTATGAACATCCATTTAAGATGATGCCTCCAAGGAGATCCACTATTTTATTCAAAAAAAAAAATCATTTAAGATGGCTATTTTTGTAAGCATCTGAACAAAATCATTCTACATGAATTTTATGCAATATGAATATTTTGACTAATCATGATAATATATTGGTTTACATGCTAAAATTTTGACTGATCATGATAATAGCTTAAACACATTCATATGTGTGCTTTCTTTGTGTGTGTTGTTTCCTGAATTTGGATTTATTATCATGGCATGTAGCATAGCTCATTGATTATCCAAGAAGTGTAAGATCTCTGGTGTAAGAAGCAGAAATACTTTAGTTTTGAAACATGCTTTTGGGTCAGCAAGATAAAAGAGTGATTTGGCAACGTGTGCAAATTAAAAGTTTTTCAGGTAAAGAAATAAAATACATGTTTTTCTCTTAATTTTAAAATTTTGGTGACTTTAGTGACCTGTGATAAGGCTATGTTGGCAAGTTTAATAATGACAGTCTAAATATAATTGAACATATATAGTTCAAAATTTTAAGTTTTGTCAGACATGGTAATGTGATTGTTTAATTATCATTCTTTTTTTTGGGTTTCATCGAGCTGATGTTTACAATGATAAATCTAATCCATTAAAAATTGTTTCATGCAGCTGGCTATTTTGGGAGGTTCTTTATTAGGGACATTCTTGTCTGAGAAGGTCAAATTTTCTCATTTGTCAGCCAAAAAACATCCTTAAAATATAATAGTTTTGAAACTATATCCTTATTTGGTCTGTGTTGTTCTCAGTTTTCGATTCGTCCATTTGATTGGCTAATGGTGATATTTGCTTGTAACAGGGGAATTTAGTGCTGTTCCAGGAAGAAAACCTGAACCTTGTACTGTTTTTTATTCTTCTTACCAGTGCAGGTAACTCATGTTCATTGAATGATAATTTTTAGTGAAGGAATGCATTTTCAAAATTTTGGCATATTTATGAAGGGCTGCAGGCTAGGGTTGCCTAATTGTTAAGTGTTTTTGTATGGGACACGGACATTCAACACACCACAGATATTTGAAATGCACTCAAAGTATTTGCACAATCAACATTCAATTGCATTTCTTTTGTAGAACATTAATATTTGAGATGGATAGAGCCTCTTAAATTAAGTTGTTGGTTATAGCAAAATTTCTGTTGAACTTCAAATTTCTATGGGTAAAGTGACATTTTGTTTTTACATGTTTTATGTCATGGTAGAGGTATTTAATGTTAAGACATTTGAAGGGGTGTGATTAGTTGGACTTTATCTTTTGTAAGACTAGAACAATCTCTACAAATAGTTAGTTTATTTATATGCTTCTTGTGGTGTCTGAATTAATTTATGTTTTTATTTTTCAGGTTAGAAATTTTTTGGAGAGATGCAAAATATAGTCAAAGAATTCAAGGACTTAGTTTTTCAAGTTTTTTATTTTTTTATTTTTTAATATATGTAAGCACAGTTTAATTTTTTTTTTTTAATTACTTTGTATATACTTTTGAACATATTTAACTTTTATTTATGAAATATATGACACTATTTCATTGAATATGTGGTTATGATTCAAAGTATAGTATATAGTGTGTATTATATTCTTGAAATGCGTTTACAAAAATAATATTGATTATTCTTCAAATGTGTCGAATCTTTTTAGTAATTAATCACACTTAAAAGATGTGATCTAAATGTTATTAATCACACTTAAAATATGTGATCTAAAGTTTATTATCATAGGTTTTATTAGTTTTTAATCACACTTAAAAGATGTGATCTAAAGTTTATTATCACAGGTTTTATTAGTTTTTAATCACACTTAAAAGATGTGATGTAAATGTTTTTAATCACACTTAAAAGGTGTGATTTAAATGTTATTAATTACACTTAAAAGGTGTGATCTAAAGTTTATTATCACAAGTTTTATTAGTTTTTAATCACAGTTAAAAGATATGATCTAAATGTTTTTAATCACACTTAAAAGGTGTGATCTAAGTGTTATTAATCACACTTAAAATGTGTGATCTAAATGTTTTTAATCACACTTAAAAGGTGTGATTAAAAATGACCCCTTTTAATCACACTCCCAAAGATCATACTTTAATAAAACTTAAAATGTGTGATTAAATAACAAACATCACACAAAAAAAGTGTGATCTTTATTTGTTTTTGTAGTAGTTTAATCAAGTTAATGTGCCATATAATAAAAGTGTGAGAGAGGGTGATGGAACGCCGATTGCGAGATATAACAAAGATGTCAGAGAATCAATTTGGGTTTATGCATGGCAGGTCAACAATGGAAGCGATTTATCTTTTGAGGAGAGTAATAGAAAAGTATAGAGAAAAGAAAAGAGACATTCATATAGTGTTTATCAACCTTGAGAAAGCATATGATAGAGTGCCCTGAGATATAATATGGTGGGTGTTAGAGAAGAAAATGGTGACAAAAGGTTACATTGATGTGATTAGGGACATGTATGAAAGGGTGGTGACCACTATTAGATCGCTTGCTGGAGAGACAAATGAATTTTCTATCACTGTTGGGTTACACCAATGATCTACCTTATGCCCTTATCTTTTTGCTTTAGTTATGGATGAGTTGACGAGAAATATTTAGGATAACGTACCATGGTGTATGTTTTTTGCAGACGATATCGTGCTAGTGGATGAGACTAGAGAATGAGTTAACACAAAGTTGGAGATTTGGAGAAAAGCTCTTGAATCTAAAGGTTTTCGGATAAGCAGAAATAAGATAGAGTATATGGAGTGTAAATTTAGTAATAGTAACAATGAAAGTAGAGGAGAAGTGAAGATTGAGAACCGAGAATTGCCTAAGAAAGAACATTTTTCGTTATTTAGGATCGATTATTACAACAGCGGGGGAGATTGATGCGGACGTGGCCCATAGGATTAAAGCGGGATGGTGTAAGTGGAGAAGTGCGTCTGGGGTACTGTGTGATAAACGAATACCCACTAGACTAAAAGGTAAGTTCTATAGAATGGCTATTAGACCAGCGATGTTGTATGGGACGGAGTGTTGGGCAACCAAGAAACAACATGTAGATAAGATGAATGTGGCTGAGATGAGGATGCTAAGGTGGATGTGTGGCAAGACTAGACAAGACAAAATTAGGAATTAGTGTATTCGGGAATGGGTAGGAGTAGCACCGATAGAAGATAAGCTGAGAGAGAATTGATTGAAATGGTTTGGTCACATTCAACGGAGACAAACCGAGGTAGTAGTGAAGAGATGCGATGCTGTAACGATAGAGGGGAGTGTTAGGGGACAGGGTAGACCTAGATTAACGTTGGCTAACATTGTAAATAGAGATATGGATCTACTTAATTTGACTAACGAAATGGCCTTTGATAGGGCTGCGTGGAGAAGAAGGATTCATGTAGCCGACCCCATTTGATGGCACTTTTAAGGCTTGGTTTGGTTTGGTTTGGTTAGATGAGAGCACACTCATTTGCTCAATATTTCTATGTGGGAACCAAACTAAAAATTTAAATTCCAAGTAAATGGAGGGAAAACGAAATATTGAATTCCGTCCAAGCGAAAGTGTAGAGATTCCTTTATATTCCAATGTGGGAATCAAGAAAGGAAACAAAACAAAAAAACATGGAGATTATTGTTGTTACTAGTGAATAATACATAACAATTGATATGATGGTTGGAAATTGTCACGACCCAAACTCGCTCCTATGGGTTTAGCACCGTAACCGGCCAGTAATCCGAGATTACCGAAAGCCTGCTTAATAGTAAGACAGTAAAACAGAGTACAGGGGCCTGGCGGAAGCCAAAACAGTAAATAAACAATGTCCAATGAGCTGTGAGTCTGTATGCAAAAAGACTTTTCATATATATACACCGTCAGTGACCAAACAGTATGCACAATATTTACAATCATTCAGAGCAGGGACCTAATCCCTATTAAACAGTACGGTACAGTCTATACAGTTATTACAAAATAGATACAGAGACAGACGGGGAATTAAAACACCCCTAAGCCAAAGCTTGACAGGCTCGGAACCTCGCAGTGAGACACAGTGGTTGGCTTGACAAAACTAGAGTTTACCCCGACGCTTCTAGCCGCAGTCTGGTGCTTGTACACCTACATATATATATGAGCAGTGAGCTAAAGCCCAGTGATTAACATAATGCGTAAAGAGGTTAAGAATGAATGTCCCTACAGTAATGAAAACAGTTCATTAAATCAGTATTTCAGTTGTCCAGTCATAACCGTCATATGTGGTACATCCGTTAGCATAGCAATACAGTAAACAGTAGGTCTTAAAGACCGAACAGTAAATGATGGCCATTAATCAGTAAACAGTAGTGGTTCCAACAAGGGAACCGACAGAGATCTCTGTAACAGTAACAGTCAGTAACAGTAGTTGCTAAGGATGCCACAATACAGTTCAAAATATAGGACATACATTCATTCAATTAACAGTTTTAGTTCAGGAAGCAGTTCAGTTAAACAGTCAGAAATATTCACAGTTGAACATATCTTTACACAATTGTTACTCACAGAGTTCTGGGCTACAATTAAGCTAGAGTGCGTCTCCCGATGCCAACCCTACACAGTTACAAATTGAACACACACTAAGCTACACAGTTGGGAAAGATAATAACTAAATCCCTAATTTGCCTCGGTGTGTTCTACATCTATATCCTCCTTAAGATGCCTTAAATATGCCCTAGGAATGCCTAGGATGGGAAGAGGATGCCAAGATGCACTTTAAAAGTATTCTCAGAATTTTCAGAAAAACAGAGTCCCGCTCGAGCGTAGGTTTCTCCGCTCGAGCGTACATGCAGACAAAGGGATCTGCTCGAGCGTGGACTTCCCCGCTCGAGCGGTCTGCAAAACAGGGCAAAAGTACTGGATGCGCGAAAATCACGCTCGATAGGCGCTCGATAGCCGCTCGAGCGTAAGACACAAGGTCCCGCTCGAGCGTCAATTACCCCGCTCGAGCGGACATCAAAACAGTGCAAAGTACTGGATGCTCGAATTCCCCGCTCGAGCGCAACTTTCCCCGCTCGAGCGGGAGTGCAAAATCTGGAGAACCCAGATTGCACCTTCAAGCTCAAAACCAAGTTCTAATGCACTAAAATCGATCCTCTTGGGCTGAAAACCTGGAAAACACTTATAAAAATATAGTATGACATGTTTTAAAGCTCAATTTGTAAAATCAAAGCCCAGGGTAGTTCAATTAAACTCATTTTGAAACCAATTTTCATGTACAAGATGGACATGCAACATGCATGAACTTAAATCATTTCAAAGCTTTAAACACTTGCTCTAATGAGCCAATTCTTACAAAATCAAGATGAAATCATGGTCTATAATATAAACATGAACATGCATGCAAGATTTCCATGAAATCAAACTTCACAATGCAACGATAAACACATGCATGCATGAATTAAGCTATAACTCAACACTATTGAACCAATTCTTGACTTAACTCTTTAAACTACCATGATCCATGCTAGAAGGAACTTAAATACACAATTAAGAGGATGAAATTCATACCTAGGCTCCTCAATGACAAGTCTAGAGGCTCAATTATGCACTTAAGCTTTCAATACCTCAAGATTCAAGCTAATTCTCTATGTTGAATTCACCACTCTCACTTTCTCTCTCTCTTGGTCGGTTGTCTCAAGGAAAAATGGCTGATCTAATGTTTTGTATGCATATGAATGAGTCTCAAAAGTGCCAAGTAAGTGGCCCACTCACAATGGCAATGTGGTAATTAAAGCCAACTCATATAATTTATCAATATTGATCCAATTTCATCATACCAAATCACATTTTAGATAAATATGCCATAAAATTATATAAATTCTAATGATCATAAAACATCAATCAATTCCTGATTCGGCCACCGATAAGACCTTCAATTAGCAGTTTAGACACAATGACATAAACAGATCAATTAACAATCAACAGATAGAAAATACATTTAAACAAATACAGTCAATCAATCAGTTTCATATTTTAGTCAGTCAGCTCAGTATTTTAATCAGTTCAATTACTTATCATAATCAATATCAGTTTAGCAGTAATTAGTAGTTAATCGGTAATCAGTGACGAGGGGTGTTACAGAAATTTCAAAAACAAAAGCTGCAAATCAACAGAAGTTTGGTGGCTCAAGATGTGGGTTAAAAAATATAAGAGCTTCTGGTTGTTTTTGTTGACATGAAATGGGCTAAAGTTTTCTTGATTTTGTTAGTCAAAATCTTTTGATCTTGTTGGCTATCTTTTGTAGACAAGCATATGTGATTTACAGCAAAAAATGGAGGCTGTTTGTCTGGCAAAACGTGGAGGAGAACATAGGAGATTTTAGCAGCAAAAGTTTGCAAAAGTAGCTCATGCCTCATGCCTCATCTGGCCCGCAAGACATAACATCGCGCCCGTGGTTCACGAAGGGATGATCGTGCCCGCAAACTCAAATCTCGCACCCACGATATATGAATATCACGCCCGCGATTTGAAGCCTCCAAAATTCACACTCCCATTACTTTTTTTCTTTGCAACCCGCGGAGAGAGGTTGTGCCTACGAAGCTACATACCACGCCCGCGACCTATTGGACCATGCCAGTGTTTGTTCTCTACCTGGTCTATTTAAAGGAAGCCCGGGTGAAACGTTTGGTACCTCTCACAGATTTTTCTAAGTGCTCTCTCCTAGTTTTTTTTGAATACTTCCTATCTTGAGAGAGATTATTTTTATGTAGTGAGAATTATTTTTGAGAGTGATCTTTGTAGGGTGGATTATTTGTAATACTCTCCTATTTGTTTGATGGTTCATTAGATCATACATGCTTCAAGTTAATCATCAAGCTCTAAAAAGTTCTTCACACTTTTCAAAAGTGAACATTTTTGGTGGATTCCAAGGTTGTATGCTTCGGTGAATTCTGGAATTATTGACGTCGTGGCGATTTGACAACCGTAGCACATATACAGTGAAGAATGTGGAGGTATCTGTAGATTGAGCAAAGTCGTGTGCTCTGGAGTGTCCTTTTATCTTTTGTACTATTTTTCTTTCATAGTGGATTATTCATTTGAGTGAGAGCCTGTGGTTTTTATTACAAGTTGGTGGGATTCCAATTGTGATTTTTTCACTTAAAAAATCTTATGTTGTGGATATTTTTCTTTTACTCTCTTCTCTACATTGGTCATAGTTGTATAATTTTTAATTAGATTACTTAAATCGATAATCACTTATCACGGGACAAATCTAAATTTTCAAAAGAATTTTTCAATAAACCTAGATTTTTCACTAAAATCCTTTAAAATAATATTTTAACAAAGAAAAGTACAGAGTCAAATAGAAAGAGATATTCAACTAAGTAATAGAACAAAAGATTTGGCTTCTCATTTTTTAAATTTAATGATCAATCAATCAATTATTTTCATATGCTATTTCTCTCTTATATTCTTTTTTAATTATCAACAAATTATCTCACTTATCTATCATTAAATTTAAAAAGTAAGTTTAAAAAGTGGACTCATATATTATTTTTCATCCATGAATCATATTGATAACAAATTAATATTTATTTGAGAAAAGGAAACCTCGTCATAATTTATAGAACACCAAAAAAAAAAAAAAAAATTGTCGCAGGCGTCTTCAAAATGATCATAATAATTCGTTTAGTTTACATGCTGAATACTATTATGCAGACTGAAACCAATTTGGGAGAAGTTAAAAAATATAAAAAAATAAAAATGGAGTAGTACTTAATTGTACAAATTTAAAGGTGATAAAACTGAATGATAATTTGAAAGGACAAAAAAATATATATATATTGATAATTTTTTCTAATTTAAAACACTTGGAAACTTTAGTAATTAATTCACCAGTCAATCAGCAATTGACCAAGGGAAAAAAGCACCATAATATATATATATATATATATATATATATTTGGTTTGGTGTTTTCAGTGTTCTAACTTTCTAATTCATATTTTTGTATTTTTAGTGATTTTTTAAAATATTTTAATCAATTTTTTTTTTATTTGGGCGAATTATACTAATAGTCCTTATAGTTTGAGACTTATGTCATTTTGGTCCCCGAATTTTGAATCTTGTTGCAAATAAAGACAATTGAAGGAACTATTGCTTAATTTCAAGAGCAAAATCGTCAATTTGATAAAATATAAATTAATTTGACAAAAATAAATCTCAAAAAAATATTTTTGAATTTTTAAAAATTATTTCTACCTACTAAAGATAAAATTATGTAAAATTGATAAATCTTTTAGACATTTATTTATTTATTTTACCAAATTAATTTTTGTTATGTGTTTAGATGATGTTCATGCAATGGATGGTTATTTTTATTTTCATTAAATTAGTTTTTATTTTTCCAAAAGTCAAATATGACGACAACTTTAATTTCATTATTAAACCAATCTATTAAATCAAAAAATCCAAAACTAAAAATATTTCATATATTAATATATCGATTACACATTCAAATCCAAACAGCCACTCATTACATTATCATCATCCAAATACATAATAAAAATTAATTTAGTAAGAAAATTAAATAAATAAATGTCTAAAAGATTTATCAATTTTACATAATTTTATCTTGGTTGGTAGAAATAATTTTTTTAAATTTTAAAATATTTTTTTGACATTTATTTTTGTCAAATTAGTTTATATTTTATTAAATTGACAATTTTATCCTTAAAATTAAGCAATTCTATCTTCAATTGTCCTTATTTGAAATAAGATTCAAAATTCAGGGTCAAATGTATCACAATTAAAAAGTCAAAGACCAAAGCGACACAAGTCCCAAACTATAGGGACTGATAGTGTAATTCGATCTTTTTATTTTTTGGATCCACTTAATCTCATATACTTAAAAAGAATAAAATTTGTACAAATTTTATTTAAAAATTCACTAAATACAACAAAATACCAAAATGTGTTGAATTTCATTTTTTTTTTTTTTTGTATTTTATGAATTTTTTTTTTTAAAAATCATAAATATTATAATATTTAATTGTATCTAAATTAAGTGTATCTAAAGCATAAAAGATTTGAGTAAAATATTAAAAAAATTCACTAAAAATTTTTATAAAAAAAGAAAAGATGGAAGAAAAAAAATTGAGTTAAACCAAAAAACGTGAAATTTCTTTCATTTTGAGCTTGCCAAATAAGCTTGAATTCCAACACATTTACATAAAATGGCCCGGTGAGTTATCATTCATTTTCTTTTCACGCTACATAATTGCAAACTAGCTAAAGAAAGTAGAGGGGCGAAGTTGAAATTGACCTTGGAGACCACTTATTATTATCAAACATGACTTTATAAAACTGAAACTACAAAATATTTTTCGTACATCACAACTTTATTTATGAAGGCACAAACGACAATTTCTTTTAATTACAAAAGATAGACCGACATTTAAAATAAAAATTGAAAAGTTCATACCCAATACCATCTAGAAATTGAAAGTAAGCAATTCTCCATGACATCTTGAATAGTAAAGGACCCACCACAGCCCAAAAACCAACAACAAATCCCAGTGCTAAGATTGCAAAGAACCACACTTCTGGAATTCCCTCCTCTTCTTCATTGCCAGAATGTCCAACTTTCGGTTTGATCATGTTTGAATCGCAGTTTGCGAGTGGAGGTCCACAAAGGTTGTTTCCAAAAATGCTAGAATTGTCTAAGCTTTGAAGCTGGGTACTTAATGGAATTCGTCCAATCCAATTGTTATAGGACAAGTTCAAGTGACTCAGGAATGTCAAACTCGACATGCTCGAAGGAATTTCACCCCAAAGTTGGTTCAGAGAAAAATCAAGGGATTCTAGTAGCCCCATATCACCAATATGCTCTGGAATCCTTCCTGTTAAATGATTCCCAGACAAATTCAATGATCGTAGCTCCACAAGTGTAGTTAGTCCCTCAGGGATCTCTCCAGATAAATTATTTTTCGAAAGATCCATGCTTGTCACCAATTGAAGAATGGTGCTATATTCAAAAATTCTTCCTTTGGTCACCAGAATTGCATTTTCTAGAAATTCTGCAAAACCTTCGATGTACGATATGTCACCACTTGAGTTTTGTTTTTTTGCCATGGCACTAAAATTGTTGAAACATCTTGGCACGGGTCCTGAGAGATTATTATGTGCAAGGTCCAAGATTTGAAGAGAACTTAGACAACATAGTTCATGTGGAATGTCACCTTGGAACTTATTTGATCGGACATTGAGAACTATCAATTCCGAAAATGAATTCCCTAACCAAGTTGGTATGTTTCCAATAAATTCATTTTCAGACAGATCAATGATTAGCAATTTTTTACATTGCTGTAAAGATTGAGGCAATTCTCCTGAGAGTTTGTTATTCCTCGGGTGCAATGACTGGAGGAAATTTAAATTTCCAATGGACTGTGGAATGGCACCCCTCAAGTTGTTGTTTTCTAATTTTATGCTTACCAGCGATGGCCAATTCTTCCAACAATCAGGAATCCTTCCTGACAAAAAATTGTCTCCCAGATTAAGAAATCTCAGTATTGTGTTTGGTTCATCCATCGTACCACACAACATGTGGTAAATAGATCCTGAAAAAGAATTTTTTGAAAGATCTATCAAATCCACATTAAAGGGGATGAGTGGTAATTGACCACTAAAGTTGTTGGAACTCATATCAATTGTGCAGCGAGCATTAAGTATTCTTGGAATCTCTCCCTAAATTTGGTTATTGGAAAGATTCAAATATGCAAATGCGGAAGGTTTGCTCCAAAACCAGGTCGGCATGGAATCTGAAATTCCTGTGCTTGCTATGGCCAGCTCATGTAACTTTCCTTGGGATTGAAGCCATAGCGGAAATTGTGGCCCTAATTGCCATGAGCTCAACCTCAAAACTTCAATTTGAAAAGGGAGAATCCAACTATCACTTGCCTTAAAGGTTAAACTGTTCCCAGATGCATCTAGGATATACAGTCTTGTGAGATTGGCAAAGTGAATGTCATACACAACACCCTTCAACAAATTATATGATATATACAACCTTTCCAACTTTGCAAGTTGCCCAAGACTTTGTGGAAGAGTTTATTAGAAAGATCTAATGTTATCAAGGATGACAATCTTCCTATTGACATTGGAATGGGACCGGAAATGAAGTTACCATGAATAGAAAAGTAGGCTAAATTTTTGAATTGGCCAAGCTCATCTGGCAAATGACCAAGAAGATAATTCCATTCTAATTCCACCCACTCCAATCCATTTGACATGCATCGAGAGAAACTTCTAATAACTTGTGCTACCTATTGGAAAAATTGTTTAATATAGGTATATTTTTTAGCCCAAATTTGATTGGGTCCCAAACGTCTTTTAGGGTCGGTCCGAAGAGGTGAAGTGTTCCTTGCCGCGTGGCAAGTCACACGGTGAAGACGGAACGTCAAAACCATTTATGAGTGAATGGGAAGTTGACGTCGTTTTCAGGTTTAACATTAATTTTTTAGATAAAAATTCTTTTGAATTTTTTCGATAAAAATTATTGTGGAAATTTAATTTAATTCTAAATTCAAATTTTGGGTTCTTAAGTGGTTTCTTAAAGTTTGTAATTGTGGGAATTTAATTTAATTCTATATTCAAATTTTGGATTTCTAAGTGGTTTCCTAAAGTTTGTATATAGCAATCCCGGTTTCCCTTTGTTCTAATTGTTGTATCCGGACTTAGGTTCCGTGGAGTTGGTTGTTGTGTATACCTTGTTTACATCCTCTACTCTTGGTATTTGAGTCTTGGGTTGTGTTGGGTAGGTTTGAAACAGGTTGGTTGAGCTTAGGAACCAAAAGTAGATGCCCAAATTTTGGCTTTCACGCTCGAACGGGCCCTTCGTTGTTGTTTGTCCGCTCGAGCGGGGGTTTCAACGCTCGAGCGTATTTCCCCATCTTCTAGTATTTCCTCTGTAGTGTTGTACGCTCGAGCGGGAGTTTTGACGCTCGAGCGTGAGTTTGTGTATGACGCTCGAGCGAGGAGTTTTACGCTCGAACGGGGACCTAGTTCTGAAAAAGTTCTGGGAGTGTGTAGCCTGCGCTCGAGCGGCGGTTTGGACGCTCGAGCGGGAGTCTGTGAGTGACGCTCGAGCGGGGGTTTCCACGCTCGAACTGGGCGACTGGGTTAAGTCTCCGAGATCCGGGTTTTTGAATCACTTTTTCACATTCATTTCTCTCTCTTACTTTTCCAAAACTCCATTGTTGAGTCTCGCTCTCTAGAACCTTGCCTTCTCTCTAGGTATTGATCTAGTAAGAGTTGTTTTCTCACCTTTGGCCTTTACAAAAAAGTTGTTGATCGTCGAGGGCTATCTTTTGATCTAAGAATCTCGGGATTTGGAGCATTTCTATTTTCTTCATCTTCTTCATTGGGTGTCAACTTTTGAGGTAGGGATTCCTACTCACTCTTATGGTCTTTGACATAGATTTTTAGTTGTTTTAATAAAGTGTTGAAGTTGAGTAATTTTGAGGCTTAGGGTTTCAAAATGGTAAAAGAGGGTTTTGTTATTTTGATTCTAAAATGTGTGTTTTGAGTTTCAAAATAATGATATTGTTGTTGGTTGTTGAATTATGGACCATTGGGTTATTATTGGAAAAAGTAGTAGAAAACCCTAATTTGTTGTATAAATTAATTAGTATAATTAATTTGGAAAGGTTGTGGATTCATGGAATTGAGTTGGAAATAATGAAATTGACTCATTATATTGTGAAATGGTGGAGTTGGATTTGTTAATCGCTCACTTTTGAAAACATTGATATTTTATCTGTTGGAGCTTTTATTATCGGTTTAGAAATAATTGCTTTGGGCTGCCGGTGGAGGGTAGTTATGATTGTTGTAGACAATGCATGATGATTAGGCAAACTAAAACTAATCAATTGAATGTGTAATATAGTATGACGGTTGATAGAATACATTAACGTTATGTATTGATTGATTGTGTATATGACCTATGTGTATATACGTTGTGTGTGTGGGAGGAGATAAGGGATGTACTCTACGGTTTAGGGGAAGATAGGGGATGGACCTCTAAACCGGATGTTGTTTGGGAGGAGATAGGGGATGGACTCCACTAATACAGCTCATATGCTTGTCAGATAATGTGTTGATACAGCTCATATGCTTATCTATAGAAGTGTTGATATAGCTCATATGCTTATCTGTTGAAGTGTGGATACAGCTTGTATGCTTATCTGTTGAGATGTTGATATAGCTAGTAGACTTATCTATTGTGTAATGAGAAACGTTTATTATGAGTCACTATCTCATGAAAATTGTTGGCCAGGTTCTTAGCCGTCGTTGTAAATTGGAAATTAGATAGGAATGGAAAAATGAAATGAAACATGGACATAGTGGTCATGTAATGGAAATGGGTTATGAATTGATTTATGGGGATTAAACATTTATCAATTGTCAATGTCTTAGCCATTGCTCATATTGTGTTTAGCATATCTCTACTGAGCGTTGGCTCACCCTATATGGGACATTATTTTCAGGTACAGGTAGCATGCCACCTCTAAGAACATAGCTTGAATGGATATGGGAGTTGAAGACTCTTTTTCATTATTTTGTTTGAATTACATGTATATCAAGCCAAGGGCTTACTTTGTATAGAGTTAGTACTCTTCTTTTGTGTAACCAAGTGTTGACTTGGAAAGCTGTAAGCCTGTAGGGCATTTGCTTTTGTTGTTAACATGTAATACTGTTGTAAGAACTACTCTGATGAATAGAAATGGTTGATTTCTTTTGTATCAATACATGTCTAAAGTGATGGGTTTTATGTATTATTTTGAGAGCGTTACATTGTACCTCTTCCTTTATTTATTAAAACTATTTAAATAGTTTAATATATATATATATATATTCAAATAGTTTAATATATATATATATTCCAAATAGTTTAATGAATAGAGTTCCAACAGGTTGAAACTGTTCCACTTTCGATTTGTTTGTTTTTATTAAAATATTCATATAGTTTAATAAAACAAATAGTCCAACACTTTCAAACTTTGACCAACGGTTTTTTATTCAAAAGTTTGAATAATAATGTTCAAATAGGCAACGATAAGAATCTGTTTAAAACAGGTTGCACCAGTTCGGGTCAAGATTATTTGGCTATATATACAATCAATTCCAGCAATCTGAGGGATGAAATTTCTTATCTGGAAAAAATCAGTCAAGTTGTCTCATTGCTGTCCAATTTTTCTCTAGTACATTTATTCTTCATATTTAGTTTTAGAATAAATTAAAAAGAGTATAGATCACAGGTTTGGTTCGCCGAACAAATTTGTTTGAAGTGTTTCTACAAATTTGTGAAGATCATTGTATTCTGGGAGATAGACGCCACTCAACCGTAAGCACCGTAGCAGGGCGAATCTGTCTTAAGGATAGAGTGTCACACACTCGACTTGGTCTTAATTTTAATTCGGTTCGATAAATAAATCCGGTATGTTATTTATTTATTTTGTTTGAATTTATTTCAAGTTATTTTATTTACACAGAAGATTGTTCCAACAATCTTAAGACAGATTCGAATTATTCTGTTTACAGAATTTTTCGTTTGTTTCCTTTTCTAAGAACATTATTTTCTATGGATTTACAAAATAATATTATGGTTGGAAAAACAAATAGTGTTTATATGCTATTTGACAGATAGTAGTAATATACTGTCTATTTTCTTTGACAACTAGTAGTACGATACTTGTGTCATTAACAATTCAGAATATATTTTTGTGGAATTTTGTCAGAAAATTAATTTTGGTTTTTATAAATTATTTTCTGTGTTTTCATTAATTAAAATTCTGTTTCAGTATTTTAATTATTGGAGTGTTACAAGAAATTTAAATTTCTGTGTGAAATTAATTTGGTTAAATAAAATTTTATTTTATTTCCAAATTAATTGGAAAAATAAAAGTTATATTTTTATTTCTTTTATTTTACAGAATTTAATTTCTTGTGTGGAATTAATTTGGTCAAATATAAAATTTTATTTTATTTTCAAATCAATTGAAAAATAAAAGTTATTTTCTTATTTCTTTTATTTTACAGAATTTAATTTTCTATGTGGAATTAATTTGGTTGAATAAAATTTTATTTTATTTCCAAATTAATTGGAAAATAAAAGTTACATTCTTGTTTCTTTTATTTTTACAGAATTTAATTCTGTGAATTTGGATTAGTTTTCTGTGTGGAATTAATTTGGTTAAATAAAATTTTATTTTTTTTTTTTTTCAAATTAATTGGAAATAAAAGTTACATTTTGTTTTGTTTTTTTTTATTTTTTAACAGAATTTATTTCTGTAGTTTTGGTTTAATTTGTTTAAATAAAATTTTATTTTATTTTCAAATTAATTGGAAATAAAAGTTACAATTTTTGTTTCTTTTATTTTTTACAGAATTTAAAATTCTGTGTTTTTTGGTTTTAATTTTCTGTGTAGTATTAAATTCTAATTATAATTGTGGTTTATAATTTAGAATTTATGGCTACTAAAACTGGTTAAACTAATGTTCAAACCAGTACTGGTATGGAGATTGCCATCACACCTACCCCTCCTTATGTTGGGACTGTGCCAGTGAACATGGTGGAAAACCAAAGAAGTTCGTAGGAACTGTTTTTAAAAGATGGCAGAAGAGAATGCTATCTAAAGGAGGGGAAACTAAGAAATACAAGTTTAATGGCATGTGTTACATTTGTAACAAAGAAGGACATCGGGCCAAAGATTGCCATTACAAACGTAAAGGCAAAGGAAGATTTAGTAAGAAGGTTGCTAAAGCCAAAATGACCGAAATGGATGAAATTTCCAATGGTGTAGATGTCATAAATCTTTCTGCAGTTGTTTCCGAGGCAAATCTTGTCGGAAATCCTAAAGAATGGTGGGTGGACACTGGTGCTACTCGCCATATCTATGCCGACAAAAAGATGTTCACATCTTATTCTATAGTGGACAACGGTGAACAACTTTTTATGGGCAACTCCTCAACTTCCAAAATTGAAGGACAAGGAAAGATTGTACTAAAGATGACATCAGGAAAGGAACTCACTCTCAACAATGTGCTGCATGTACCAGACATTCGCAAGAATTTAGTTTCCGGATCTTTGTTGAGTAAGAATGGGTTTAGGCTAGTTTTTCAAAGTGACAAGTTTGTACTTACCAAAAATGGGATGTATGTAGGGAAAGGTTACATGTCTGATGGCCTTTTCAAGATGAATGTAATGACCATTGGACCCTCAGTCATTAATAAAAATACATCTTCTTTTTATTTGCTTGAGTCTTCAAATTTATGGCATGGTAAACTAGGACATGTTAATTATGAATCTTTGCGTAGATTAATTAATATGGAATGTTTACCTAAATTTAACATTGATTCAAATCATAAATGTGAAATTTGTGTTGAGGCAAAATTATCTAAAACTCCTTTTCATTCAATTGAAAGAAGTACGGAACCACTTGAATTAATTCATAGTGACATTTGTGATTTTAAATCAATTCAAACTAGAGGTGGGAAAATGTATTTTATCACTTTTATAGATGACTATACTAGATATAGTTATGTTTATTTAATTCGAACCAAGGATGAAGCTTTGGAAACTTTCATTCAGTATAAGAATGAAGTTGAAAATCAACTTAGTAAGAAAATCAAGAAACTTAGAAGTGATAGAGGTGGTGACTATAAATCACCTTTTGGTGAATTTTGTAAAGAACATGGAATAATTCATCAAACCACCGTTTCTTACTCATCTCAGCAAAATGGAATTGCTGAAAGGAAAAATAGGACTTTAAAAGAAATGATGAATGCCATGTTAATCAGTTCTGGATTACCTCAGAACTTGTGGGAGGAAGCAATACTTTCTGCTAATTATATTTTAAATAAAATTCCCTGAAAGAAAGTGAATCAAACACCTTATGAATTGCGGCATGGAAGAGTACCATCCTACAAATACTTAAAAGTGTGGGGGTGTTTGGCTAAAGTGGCTATTCCTAGTCCTAAAAAGACTAAGATAGGTCCTAAGACCATTGATTGCATTTTCATTGGTTATGCCAAGAATAGTAGTGCATATCGGTTTTTGATTCATAAATCAGAACATTCCGAAATGCATGTAAATACTATTATTGAATCTCGAAATGCATCTTTCTTTGAACATGTATTTCCAAATAAGACTAGACAAGAGACTAGTAGTAATAAAAGATATCATGATGTTATTACTAGTCAGGATCAAGAACATGATCAAGAACAAGAGTTAGATCAAAATGAAGAAGAGGAACCTAGGCGTAGTAAACGTGCTAGAACCTCAAAATCTTTTGGTTCAGATTTTCTAACATATTTGTTAGAAAATGAGCCTTTAACTTTTAAAGAGGCCATGTCCAGTCCTGAAGCTCCTTTATGAAAAGAAGCTGTCAACAGTGAAGTTGAATCCATCTTGCAAAATCACACTTGGGAATTGGTAGATTTGCCACCAGGTTGTAAACCTCTTGGGTACAAGTGGATTTTCAAAAGGAAAATAAAAGCAGATGGATCAATTGACAAGTACAAGGCAAGACTTGTGGTCAAAGGATTTAGACAAAAAGAAGGTCTTGATTACTTTGACACATACTCACCGGTTACTAGAATAACATCCATTAGAATGCTAATTGCCATTGCATCTCTATACAATCTAGAAATTCATCAAATGGATGTTAAAACCGCTTTCTTAAATGGTGAGTTAGAGGAAGAATTTACATGGAACAACTAGAAGGGTTTTCTGTTCCAGGGAAAGAAAAGAAAGTGTGTAAATTGGTTAAATCATTATATGGTTTAAAACAAGCGCCAAAGCAATCGCATGAGAAATTTGACAAGGCAATGATGTCAAATGGATTTAAAATTAATGAGTGTGACAAATGTGTTTATGTTAAAAACACAGACAAAGGTTATGTCATTGTATGTCTTTATGTAGATGATATGCTCATCATAGGTAGTAATAATGACATGATTAAAACTACCAAGAAAATGTTGAATAAACATTTTGACATGAAAGACATGGGCATTGCTGATGTAATTCTTGGTATGAAAATTACCAAAACATCAGAAGGATATGCTTTGTCACAATCTCATTACATTGAGAAAATACTACTTGACAAATTCAGCAAAGATGATGATCATCTTGCTAGAACACCTGTAGATGTTAATTTGTATCTTTCTAAGAATGTACAGGAAAGTTTTCTCAATTAGAGTATGCCCAAATTATTGGAAGCTTAATGTACTTGATGAACTGCACTCGCCCAGATATAGATTATGTAGTAAGTAAATTAAGTAGATATACGAGTAATCCGGGAGTAGAACACTAGAAAGCTATTATTAGGGTTCTTAGATATCTCCGATATACTCTTAACATTGGGCTGAATTATACTAAATATCCAGCAGTACTTGAAGGATACTGTGATGCAAATTGGATATCGGATACAAAAGAGTCAAAGTCCACCAGTGGGTATGTCTTTACTCTTGGTGGGGCGGCTGTATCTTGGAAATCTTCCAAACAGACTTGCATTGCTAGGTCTACTATGGAATCAGAATTCATAGCTTTAGACAAAGCAGGGGAAGAAACAGAATGGCTTCGCCACTTCCTTGAAGATATTCCAATATGGCCAAAACCGATGCCTGCTATATGCATACATTGCGATAGTCAATCACTATAGGGAGAGCACAGAGTCATATGTATAACGGTAAGTCACGACACATTCGTCGTCGACATAATACCGTAAGACAACTACTCTCTAATGAAATTATGTCCATTGAATATGTGAAGTCTAAAAACAACATAGCGGATCCACTAACCAAAGGGTTAGCAAGAGAGTTAGCTGAGAATTCATCGAGGGGAATGGGACTTAAGCCTATTAAATAAGAGTTACCACAACGGCAACCCAACCTAGTTGACTGGAGATCCCAAGATCTAGGTTCAAAGGGACAACCGAGTTGTGAATGACTCAGAAGAATCACTGGGGAGTCCAACTTCTACCCATTTCTATGATGAAATAAGTGATGTCTGCAGCGATTTAGGTTAAGTTATACTTTTAATGATTCTTATATCTAGGTAAACCTAGTGGAGTATGGCAGGATACTTTTCATAAGAATCACCTATGTGAGTGTGAACTGGGCCGGTTCTATAAGATTTGTGAAGGGCTACAAGTCTTTAGAGCACTCATGAAAGATCAGGTTGTTCAGGGCCAAAATAAACACAATAGTGAGAACTAAACTATGTCTGGGGATATACTGTGTGAGTTCTATTGTCTTGGTTTACACAAACGGCTGAGCAGTTCAAGACATCATGTTCACTGGTTAGCTAGTAAATCCGATAGTGTCTCACAAGGGAAGGTTCAAAGCCAAAAGCTACCTATCCTTTGTAGAATTTTATCAATTTCTGTACTCTCTGTCATTAGATCATGTTGTTGCATTTTCTCTCCGTCAAATTCCATTCATGTGGGGGATTGTTGGAAAAATTGTTTAATATAGGCATATTTTTTAGCCCAAATTTGAGTGGGTCCCAAACATCTTTTGGGGTTGATCCGAAGAGGTGAAGTGTTCCTTGCCGCGTGGCAAGTCACACGGTGAAGACGGAACGTCAAAACCATTTATGAGTGAATGGGAAGTTGACGTCGTTTTCAGGTTTAACATTAATTTTTTAGATAAAAATTCTTTTGAATTTTTTCGATAAAAATTATTGTGGGAATTTAATTTAATTCTAAATTCAAATTTTGGGTTCTTAAGTAGTTTCCTAAAGTTTGTAATTGTGGGAATTTAATTTAATTCTATATTCAAATTTTGGATTTCTAAATGGTTTCCTAAAGTTTGTACCTCTTCCTTTATTTATTAAAACTATTTAAATAGTTTAATATATATTATATATTCAAATAGTTTAATATATATATATTGCAAATAGTTTAATTAATAGAGTTCCAACAGGTTGAAACTGTTTCACTTTCGGTTTGTTTGTTTTTATTAAGATATTCATACAGTTTAATAAAAAAATAGTCCAACACTTTCAAACTTTGACTAACGGTTTCTTATTCAAAAGTTTGAATAATAATGTTCAAATAGGCAACGGTAAGAATCTGTTTAAAACAGGTTGCACCAGTTCGGGTCAAGATTATTTGGCTATATATACAATCAATTCCAGCAGTCTGAGGGATGAAATTTCTTTTCCGGAAAAAATCAGTCAAATTGTCTCATTGCTGTCCAATTTTTCTCTAGTACATTTATTCTTCATATTTAGTTTTAGAATAAATTAAAGAGAGTATAGATCACAGGTTTGGTTCGCTGAACAAATTTGTTTGAAGTGCTTCTACAAATTTGTGAAGATCATTGTATCGTGGGAGATAGACGCCACTCAACCGTAAGTACCGTAGCGGGGTGAATCTGTCTTAAGGATAGAATGTCACACACTCGACTTGGTCTTAATTTTAATTTGGTTCGATAAATAAATCCGGTATGTTATTTATTTATTTTGTTTGAATTTATTTCAAGTTATTTTTTTACACAGAAGATTGTTCCAACACTACCTCTCCGTCAAAATTGTTACGTGATAAAGCAATTTGCTTCAATTTGCAAAGGTTTCCCAATGATCTTGGTATTCTCCCCTCAAGTCGATTAAATGACAAGTCTAGACTAAACAGGGAAGTTAGGTTTCCTATGGCATTTGAGATTACCCCTTGCAAGAGGTTGCCCCCAAGATTGAGGGACTCAAGATGACTAAAACTATACAACCAATTTGGAAAGTTAGACTCGAAAGCATTCCCTGCAAATAAATATCCCTAAGGCTAGTCATGTTCAAAAGGCCAATTGGAATTGGTCCATGAATATTATTAAAGCCTAAGAGCGTAGGGAAATGAGGCCACTGAGGTTAAACAACCCCTCAGGTATTGTAGAATTTAGATTATTTATGGAAGCATCAAACACTCTAAGAGAAGTCATGTTTTGAAGACCACTAGGAATTGAACCATAAAAGTTACACCCACTGATATCCCAGGAAACTAGACTACTCATACTAAAAATTCACATGGGTATAGGAGACTCAAAATTGTTATTGTAGAGGTCGATGATGGAAAGCGTAAAATTAATATTAATTGAAGGAGAAACATAATTAAGTTCACAACTAGACAAATGTAATTCTACCTGTAGCCAATTTGATGCTCTGCTAAGATTCACTTGACGGATATCAAGCTGTTGTAATGAAATAAGACCTGGAAGCCATTGCAAATTGTCATCACGTAGCTCTAGTTCACCATAATCATCAAAAACACTGCAGAGACCAAGATAACGCAACATGGAAATATTTCCCAACTGATGAGGAAAGATTCCACTGAATCCAGCGTAAGACAGATTGAGGTATCTCAAACTTCCAATTGAGCCAATAAAGTTAGGAATGTGAGCCCCTTCAAAATTATTCCTGCTTAAATCCAAGTGACGAAGGTGCTTCAAATCGAGCAAAGAAGGATTTATCTTGCCCCCTAACATATTCCTCAAATAAGTTTCATACTCACCTCAAGTTCCATAATTACCATAAGGATTACGAAGGTGGATCTCATGGACATGGCCAGTTGAGTTGTCACAGACAACACCAGTCCATTGACAGCATTCCTGACCAGTCCAAGAGGACAATCGGTTTGAAAGATCTTTAAGGTCATGCTTGAAATTTCGTAGGGCTTGCATCTCAGTTTCAAAGCAAACAATATTGGAGCTTCCATCGCAAAAGCAATTATGAAATGGTGCAATGGTGAGAAAGGCAATGTAAAAAAGAGTTGATGTAGTTGTCATGGATAAACCCATGATCATGCGAACAAACAGAACAATGTGTAACTTGTGTCTAATATTATTAGTGAGTTTGATATTTATAGTACAATGTCTGGTCCATAACTAAGACTTTTTGTGCAACATTCCAAATTGGAGTTGAACAAGGCTGTAAGAATTAGAGAGAAAAGAGAGAGACTGAATGAATTTGTGTATATATTCAACTGTCTAATTGCTTACAAGGATGCTAGCATATTTATAGCTGAAGCACCGAAAGTATAGAGAGACATCAATGATAAAAGGTGTGGGTGGTGTCTGTGGCTTTCCAGCACACAAGAGCATACAATGTGGGTGAGTGTATATATTAATCTAAAGGGTGCACCGAAAGTAGAGTATATATTATTATTATATATTAACAGCCCCCCGCAAACTCAAGGAGGGTAGGCATCCACCAAGTTGAGTTTGGAAACAAGATCACGGAAGCGGCCAGGAGGATGTGCTTTGGTGAAAATATCAGCAGGCTGATCGGCAGAAGCAATAGGGAGAAGATGAACAGTACCACGTGTAACATGCTATCGAATGAAATGACAATCAATCTCAATATGCTTTGTGCGATCATGAAACACATCATTGTGAGCAATCTGAATGGCACTCTGATTGTCACAATAGAGAGAGGTAGCCCCATCAGAGGAAACACCCAGATCAGTGAGGAACCAGCGAAGCCAGAGAAGCTCCTGAGTAGTATCAGCAAGAGCTCGGTATTCAGCTTCGGTACTAGAGCGGCAGTGAGGGATGTTTCTTGCTACGCCAAGTAAGAAGAGAATCCCCTAAGAAAAAGCAGAAGCCCGTGGTGGAGCGTCGGTCCGTAGGATCCCCAGCCCAATCAGCATCAGAAAAGGCACGCAGTTCAAGAGAGGAGGAAGCAGAGTAGTGAAGGCCATGGAACAAAGTGCCTTTGAGGTAGCGAAGGATGTGGAGGAGAGCGGTATAGTGGGGAGTGCGAGGAGCCGACATGTACTGACTAACAATGTGAACAGCATAGGCAATGTCAGGACGAGTTACTGTGAGGTAGACAAGACTACCGACGAGCTGGCGATAAAGAGTAGCATCCGAGAGGAGATCCCCATCGAGAGGAGTGAGACGAATCTGAGGATCAACCGGAGTAGAGGTAGTTTTGCAATCGGTAAGACCAGCACGAGCCAGAAGATCGGATGCATATTTGGCCTGTGACAAATAGGAACCAGTAGAATCATGAGAGACCTCAAGGCCTAGGAAGTAGTTAAGAGTACCAAGGTCTTTCATTTCAAACTGTCGGTGAAGAAACCGTTTGAGGTGGAGAATACCAGCTGCATCATTACCAGTGATAATCATATCATCCACATACAGAAGGAGAAGAGTGGTACCATGAGGAGTAGTCCGGATAAACAGAGCAGAATCATAGGAGCTAGAAGCGAACCCGAAGTCATGAATGGTAGAACTGAACTTAGCAAACCAAGCTCGGGGCGCTTGTTTGAGGCCGTAAAGAGCACGCTGCAGTTTGCATACCTTATGAGGTGGAAAAGTGGACCCAGGTGGAGGTTGCATGTAAACCTCCTCAAGAAGATTACCATTGAGGAAAGCATTTTTGACATCCATCTGAAAGAGTTCCCAGTGACGAGCAGCAGCAACAGCAAGTAAACTGCGAACAGAGGTAAGCCGAGCAACAGGGGAGAAGGTTTCCTCATAATCAATGCCATATTCCTGGTTGAAGCCTTTGGCAACAAGACAAGCTTTGTAGCGTTCAATAGAGCCATCAGAATGAGTCTTGATTTTGTAAACCCATTTGCAGCCAATCGCGATTTTTCCAGGAGGAAGATCAACAAGATCCCAAGTATGAGTTTTGTCCAAAGCCTGGAGTTCATCATTCATAGCTTGCTGCCAAAGAGGATTAGTACAAGCCTCACGATAGGAGGTAGGTTCATAAGTAGAAAAGGCAGCAGACCCAACAATATAATCACGAAGATGGACAGGAGGTTGAGTTACCCGGCGTGGTCGACCCGTAGGAGGATCGGTAGGAGGAAGAACCGGTGTAGAAGGAGGTGGTACAGTGAGAGGTGGACCTTCAGGGAGAGCAGTCTGGACGGGATCAGGAGTGAGCAAAGGCGTCTCGATGAAGGTGGAACCTGTATCAAATTCATCAGAGAAGAGATCTATGGAAGGATTAGTAAACAGTACATTAGTGGAAAGTGTGGGTAAGTGAAAGGAGGATAGGGAGGAAAACATTTTGTGCTCCCAGAAAACGACATGGCGGGAGATACGAAGGCGTTTAGAAAGAGGGTCCCAGCAGCGAAAGCCTTTGTGTTCAATTCCATACCCAAGAAAGCAACAAAGACGAGAACGAGGTTCAAGTTTGGTGTGTTCATGGGATTGAAGCAGAACAAAGCAGGCAGAGCCAAAAACTCGAAGATTAGTATATGGAGGGGGAGTGCCATGCAGACGTTCAAAGGGAGTTTGATTATGGATGATAGGGGTAGGAGCACAATTTATAGTGTAGACAGCAGTGAGGGCAGCTTCCCCCCAAAAGTTTTCAGGGCAAGAAGAAGAGAGAAGGAGAGCGCGAGTAGTGTCAAGAATATGCCTATGTTTCCGTTCAGCATGGCCATTTTGCTGAGACGTGCCGGCACAGGAACGATGAGGCAGGGTACCATGACTCTGAAGAAAAGAGAGGAAATCTGAATCCCGATATTCCATAGCATTGTCAGAGCGAAAAAGTTTGATGGTTGTGGAAAATTGGGTATGGACCATTTGAGCAAATCGATAATAAATGTGGTTAAGTTCAGACCGAGTTTTCATGAGAAAAATCCAAGTAAAACGGGAAAAATCATCAATAAAAACAACGAAATAACGAGATCCCCCCATAGTAGTAGTAGGGGAGGGGCCCCAAATATCCGAATGTATAAGATCAAAAGGTGCATGGGAAACAGACGTACTTTTATTGAATGATAAAGCAGGTTGTTTGGCAAGTTGACAGGGTATACAATCGAAAGTATCTGGAGGTACATGACCCAATTGTCCACTAGAAACCAAAGACTTTAAGCGATTAACAGAAATATGTCCTAAACGACAATGCCAAAGATAAAAAGGAGAAATAGAGGAAGCAGATGCAGGAGCAGCGATCTGAAGAGAGTCAGGAACACGGAGGTGCATGAGCTCATAGAGACGTCCGTGCTTACGGCCGATCCCAATAGTCTGCCCCGTCTGAGGGTCCTGCACCAAACAATGAGTAGTAGAAAAGGTGACAGTTAGACCAAGTTCACATAATTGACCAATAGAAATAAGGTTTAAAGTGAGAGCAGGGATATGATAAACTTGAGGTAAAGATAAAGACGATGTGGAAACAGTACCAACATGACGGACAGACATGAGAGAACCATCAGCAGTTTGAATTGAGGGAATATGAGGAGATGAAGAGATAGAAGAAAATATAGTAGAACTAGAGGTCATATGATTACAACAGGCAGAGTCAAAATACCAAGAAGAGTTACCTGGAATTACAGACAAAGCAGTAGGAGGAGGTGTACCAGAAGGGGAGAGAAGGCGTTTGATCATGGCCTCGACATCCGTTGGAGAAAAGAGAGGGGTAGACGGAGCAGGAGACTCAGAACTAGCCTCAGAGGCAGCAGCAGCAGTGTGATGAGACTGATTCCCAGAATGAGATCGATTCCCGGAACGATGAAAGCTCCCCCGGGAAGAACCACCGCGAGAAGAGTGGCGGTTGGAGGATGAGCGGGATGGATTGCGAAAACAATCCTGTTGCAGGTGACCAGGACTAAGTTTGTTTCAGTGTTGACAGGTTCTGACAGGGCAATTGATCAGGAGATGTGTTGAAGGGAGGCCCCGATTCTGACAATAGAGGCAAGTAGTGGTCTGCTGGGGAAATGATGGCCGGGACGGAGGAGTGGCAAGAACAGAGTCCACATGATGAGTTTGGAGAGTACCAAGACGAGTCTCCTCTGATAGCAGCTCAGAAATAGCTTGTTCCAAAGTGGGCAAAGGATGGCGATGAAGAAAAGAGGCACGTACTGGCTCAAAAGATGAAGTGAGAGCCATGAGAAAATGCACCAACCGTTGTTGATTACGATAGGCAGTAAATAAGACAGCATCTTCTTGGTGAGGCCAAGGCGGCTCGGAAAGAGCAAGCTGGTCCCAAACGGAGTACATTTGAGAAAGGAAGTCATTGATGGACTGATTAGATTCTTGGCGCATCCGATGAAGTTGGCTCTGAAGCTGATATTGATGAGCAAGACCGGTAGTCTGGTATCTTTCTTTCAAAAAATCCCAGATGTCCTTTGCAGGAGTAGGGACAGAGTCAAGCTGAAAGCGGCCAAACTGAAGACTGATAGAGGTAACACAGGTATTACGAAACCAGGTAATGATTTGGTAATTCTTGCTGTCCCATTCCTCAAGCCGGTCTTCATATGTAGCAGTAGTAGTAGGAGCAGTAGTTGCAGCAGTGTCTTTTACTGATTGGGTCACATCCCCGGTGATAATTCGCCAGAGCTTCTTTCCTTTGAGGAAGGAAGACATGGCTTGGGCCCATAGAGCTTAGTTGGAACCATCCAAAATAACGGAAATGGGATGGGAGGCATCATGACGATCCATTATAATAGATGAGTAGAGCTAATTGGATAGGAATAGACCTGTAGGAGCAAAATTAGATAAAACAGAGTGTACCAATGAGTCCGGAAGGTCGAAATTAGCTAGGAAAGGTGGGCTGTGCAGTGATGATGTCAGCAGGAGGAAAAATGATGTCAGCGGCGCACGTTAGCAGGAAGGGCGTGCGGCGCACGGTAGCAGAGAGGGCGTGCGGCGCACGGTAGCAGAACGGCGCACGCGGGTGCACAATAGCGGAACGGCGTACGCGCGGCTCACGGTAGCAGAACGGCGCACGCGGGTGCACAATAGCGGAACGGCGCACGCGCGGCTCACGGTAGATGAATGGCGCACGCGGGTGCACGGTAGCAAGCGCGGCGCACGAACCAGCTGAGTGGAAGGCGCGTGAAGGCGCGTGTGAGCGTGGCAACGGAAGCAGAGACGCGCCGAGCAAAAGGGCGGCGCGTGGAGGCGTTTCTGGTGACGGGCTTGGTGCCGTTGGAATCGTAAGGAGATTCCGAGCTGTTTGGTGTAGTTACGGGACTAAACACCAAAATTAAAGAATGCCAGAAGTGTAGTTCCACTGTGTACGGGACTAAACACCAAAATTAAAGAATGCCAGAATTGTATTACTGGGCTCTGATACCATGTAAGAATTATAGAGAGAAAAGAGAGAGACTGAATGAATTTGTGTATATATTCAACTGCCTAATTGCTTACAAGGATGCTAGCATATTTATAGCTGAAGCACCGAAAGTATAGAGAGACATCAATGATAAAAGGTGTGGGTGGTGTCTGTGGCTTTCCAGCACACAAGAGCATACAATGTGGGTGAGTGTATATATTAATCTAAAGGGTGCACCGAAAGTAGAGTATATATTATTATTATATATTAACAAAGGCATTGGATGTCTTAATCAAAAGACTAAAAGATAATAGTGTTGTTGAATTATTGAATATTTATTGACTGATGAAAGTAAGAAATATGATTATATATAATAATTACACATGTTGTGAGTGTGAGTGTATGTAAACTTAGTAAAAAGATTTATAATTTATTAAGAATTTATAGAAAGTTGTCATGAAAAAAACAACTTTATAAGCTTTGATCTTCCTAGGTTCTTTTATTAAAAATGGGCTATAATAGGTGGTAATAAAAAATTAAGGGAAAATTACCATTCAATTGCAATCATTAAAAATTATTATAAGTTGATGAAAAAGTGTATTTATTAGATTAAGTAAATCCAAACAATTAAAAAAAATGATTAAAACATTAAAAAAATACTAAAAATAAAAAAATACAAATTAAAAATTTTAAAAATATTTTTAGAAACTCCAAAACTAAATATGTGTTCTTTGGACAACCACTTGGCTTATGCCACATAGGCCCCGTTTGATAGAGCTGTGGAAAAGTAATTATAACTTATAGCCTAACAGTTTATAGCTTATACCTATGAACATAAGCTGATTTTTGCCTTATAAATTAAGCTTCTCCTCCCCCACTCAAAGAATAAATTGATTTTTGACTTACAAAAAGTTATAAAACTGTATTGTTAAACTGAACCAAACACATCAAAATAGCTTAAATTAAGCTAAAAGCTAAAATAAGCTAAAAATAAGCCCTACCAAATAGGACCATAGCCACACATCAATTACAATTGTTTCCCGATCACTCAATTAGGGATAGATTCAAAATTATCACTATAAAACTGCAAAAGTATGTTTAAAAATATAAACTCTTATAATTTTAAATTATTTTAAAATTTTTAATATAATATATAATATTTTAAAAACTTTTGAGACTGCGATGGTCTCCTCCACTTCTTAAATCCATTCTTACACTCAACCCCACCTCCTTCGCCAAACTAAGAAATAGGACACCACCTTGCCATGCCATTAGCCAAACCTTAGTCGTACCTTGAGACATTTCGAGTGACTTCGGTGCAACAATCCAAATTTCATTGGCTTCGAACTTCTGTTGAATCAATGGGAGGAAAAATGTTGTGGGCCTCGATTTTTTCAATTACATTACAATTATAGTTTTTATTTTTAAATTTTTTTAATATAAAGCTTAAACTCCTACACCAAACACTCATATAGTTTCTTTCATCCAAAATTTGTTTAAGTTCTGTAGAGTACTTTCTGTAACGTCTCGAAATAATAACCATAGTTCATCTCATGATAATTATTAAAATAACCATACAGTTCTAAGTATAGTATCTTTACATTCATATGATTTCTATTGTACGAAAGATAACACATGTAATTATACATTTATAAATCCTAACATTGAATCTATAACATGTGCCACAAGTAAACAATACGAAATAAAAGTTAAACAAATAAATTAATGTCCTATTGGCTACAACTTTCCAAGACAATACTTGGTTACAACAAAAGTGAGTTTGGAACTCAATACAAATAAAGACATAGACTTGTACAAAAATAATTACAACAACCAAAAAGGAAGCTCTTGGCATATCATCAGCACTTGATGGAGGCATATCATCAGGTGGAGGCATATCAAGCTACAGCCTTGGTGGAGGCATATCAACAGCACCTAAAAAACGGTTTTTCACATAAGGTAAGCCAAAACTCATTAGAGATACACTAACACAGTTCTAAGTATAGTACCGATAAAAAATGGCAATTGGTAGTACTTGTATAGCCTACTGGCAGACACGTACCTAGAGATTCCCAATGTTGTATCCACTGCCCTGTTTTCTATTGTAAATGAAATGATTTCATGAATTGTGATATAAATCGGGCATTGTATGGTTTTGAAAAGAGATATAAAACGTTTTAACACGAGCATTGCAAAAATCCTAAAATCCTCAAATCACAATATTGTTTAGAAAAACAAATAGTCAAGTTAAAAATCATACAAAAGTGTGGAGAATTTCCTACCTCAGAGCTAAAAGGCAAGGGAGAGTGAAGAAACTTTGACAAAGCCGAAAATCAACTTTGTTTCAATCAAAAGGAGGCTCTAGGCAAGCTCTATCTTTTTTCTCGGAAGACAATGGTGTAGAAACTAATAGATTGAGAGTATTTGGAGTTTGAAGATGAGTTTTAGAGAGAGAAGTTCTAGATTTAGGATTTTGAAATATTTAGAGAGAGAGAGAGATATGAGAAAATGACTCAAAAAGTGAATTTTTCGGACAGATATACATGCAGACCGCTCGAGCGAACAAAGTTACCGCTCGAGCGCACAAACATAATCGAAGATATCGCTCGAGCGCACAATACACCCCTTCCAGTAGTTCAAACCTGTAAAGGTTTACTCAAGCGCAAGAAACGTCGCTCGAGCACAGATATCAAACTCTCAGTAGTTTTGCCGATTGTAAAAGACCACTCGAGCGCAAGAAACTTCGCTCAAGCAAACAAGAAAAATTCTGGGCAAAAAATCCTTTGAACAATGGACTCCCCAACTAGTTTCAAACGCAACAATGACATCCAAATAACCAAACTCAATCAAGAATATGATGTATAAGGGTATGAACTACATTTAAGATAAGAAATCCCGGATCCAAAACAATAAACGGATCGGGTCTAAACCATAATCGTTATTACCTCCCTTCCTTTAAGGAATTTCGCCCCCGAAATTTTAAAATCAACACAACAAAAAAGTATTTAAATCAACCATTACAATTATAACAAGTCGAACTCATAACCATGACCCGTCCACCGGTCATTCGCTCGCATAACAATGATAAACAAAATTTACAATACTAAATATACAATTCACTTTTCCAAAACATATACAATGTTTACATTAAATTAACATAACAAGATTTTCAATACAAGTTTTCAAACATTAACAAAAAAGGTTCGAATACTTCTCACGAACGTCCGCCTCACGCTCCCAAGTCACCTCATCAACTTCGTGGTGTCGCCACAACACTTTTACCAAAGGAATTGTCTTGCCTTGCAAGACTTGGTCTCATGTATCTAATACTCTAACTGGTCTCTCCTCATACGAGGCATCCTCATCTACCTTTAACTCGGTACAATCCAACACATGTGACGAATCCGGTTCATACTTTTGGAGCATACAAATATGGAACACATCATGAACCTCAGAAAGTTGTGACGGCAAAGCCAAACGATAAGCTACCTTCCCAATATACTCTAGAATCTCAAAAGGCCCAATAAATCTAGTAAATAAACTTTACTCTTCTCAAACTTCATCAAACCCCATCTCAGTGATATCTTCAAGAAGACATGATCTCCTACCTCAAATGATAACGGTTTCCTCCTACAGTCGGCATAACTCTTCTGACGATTCTAAGGCAAAACCTAGACTAATTCAGGACCTAACATGTGTGTGTCACCCACCTTGGCCCAACACACAGGAGACCTACACAGTAGGCTATACAAGGCCTCAAACAGTGTCATGCGAATACTCACCTGAAAGCTATTGTTGTAGGCAAACTCCACTAAAGGTAAGTGTCTTCCACGATCCTTTAAAGTCAAGAATACAACCTTGAGGCATATTTTCTAGGATTTGAATGGTACGCTCTGACTGCCCGTCAGTCTGAAGATAGTAGGCGGTGCTAAAAGTCAACCTAGTACCCAAGGCATTCTGTAGGCTCTGCTCCAACCGAGTCGTGAAACACGGATCTCTATCCGCAACAATAGTTGCAGGGATCCCATGAAGGTGAACTATGTTAAACGTAAAGGTCGACAAAATAATCTACCAAGTCACTCATGCGCATAGATTCAAAGTGTAATGACTTAGTTAACCGGTCGACTATCACCCACACGACATCATTACCTCGTTGAGTCCTCGGAAGACCCATAACAAAATCCATCGTGACATGCTCCCACTTCCACTCAGCTATAGGCAATGTTTGCAACAAACCCGCTAGCCTCTGATGCTCGGCCTTCACTTGTTGACAAGTAAGGCACCTCGAAACAAACAAGGTTACATCTCTCCTCATTTTCTTCCACTAAAACTGGCGACTAAGATCGTGATACATCTTTTGTGCCTCCCAAGTGTACCGCAAGGCAAGAAAATGTGAAACTCTCAGAATTCCTCCTTTCTACAAACTCTGGCACGAAAAGACAGTCAAGATATCTAACACTCGAGTCCGAATACACGTTCAAGCCCTTCTCTACCTTCCCACTAGATGTCTTCTCCCGGATGGTCTCTACCTCATGATCATCCCATTATGCTTCTATAACTCAGCTCACAAGTGTAGGTTATGCAACTAAAGTAAATAAAGTTGCTGACTCAAAGGACTCACCAAAATGCAAGTCAAACTCGCTAATAGCACCCAACATTTCACATTCCCTGATGGCAATACTAACTACACTGCTAATGGATTTCCTACTCAGAGCATCGGCCACTACGGCGGCCTTCCCCGAATGATAATGCAACTCAAAGTCATAATCTTCCATAAACTCCATCCACCTTATCTACCTCAAATTCAAATCCTTCTGTGAAAACGAATACTTCAAACTCTTGTGATCGAAAAATACCTCAAATCTTTCACCATAAAGATAATGTCTACAGATTTTCAAAACAAAAATTACAATTGCTAATTTTAAGTCGTGGGTAAGATAGTTTCTCTCGTGTGTTTTCAACCATCATAAGCCATAAGCTGTTACATTCCCCTCTTGCATCAAGACTAACCCAAACCTTTCCGAGACGCATCACAATACACTGAATAACCTAAACCCCTCTCCAAAATAATCAATACTGGAGCAGTGCTAAGTCTAACCTTAAGCTCTTGAAATAACTTCTCACAAGTCTCACTCCACACAAACTTAATTCCCTTCCTCGTTAGTCTAGTTAAAAGTGAGGCCAATTTAGAAAAATCTTTCACAAAATAACGGTAATACCCGGCTAACCCCAAGAAACTCTAGATCTTAAAAGCATTCTTAGATTGTTCTCAATCTTGCACGGTCTCTATCTTAGAAAAGTCTACAGTCACCCCTTCCCCGAATATCACATAGCCTAAGAATTTTACTTCCTTTAATCAAAATTCACACTTCTCAAACTTAGCAGACAATCTGTGGGCCCTAATCAACTCAAGTACAACTCAAAAGTGTTCCTCCTAAGAGGGTTAGTAGATTAAAATGTTGTCAACAAAGACAACTACAAAACAGTCTAAGAACTCACGGAAGATTCAGTTCATCAAATTCATAAACAAGGCCGGTGCGTTGGTTAGCCCAAAAAACATCACTAATAACTCATAATGGCCACACCGCATACGGAATACCGTTTTCTGGATGTCCTCCTCCTTCAGTTTCAGCTGGTGATAACTCAATCTCAAGTCTATCTTAGAAAAGCAACAAGACCCCTTCAATTGATCAAACAAGTCATCTATACGAGGTAATGGATACTTGTTCTTAACAGTTACCCGGTTCAACTTCCGGTAATAATACAAAGTAGCAATGTGCCATCCTTCTTCTTGGCAAAGAGAGCTAGTACTCCCCAAGGCAAAGTACTTGGGTGGATAAAGCCCTTATCTAATAATTCTTAGAGTTGAATCTTCAACTCACTTAACTCGGCGGATGCAAATCTATACGGTGCCATGGAAATCAGTACCATACCAGACACTAAATCAATAGAGAACTAAATCTCACAGTGAGGTGACAAACTGGTGAGATCCTCTAGAAAAGCGTCAGGGTATTCACAAACTACTCTCGGCAACTCAACTCTGACCACATCACTCTCAACACCCAAGAAAGTAGCAAGAAGGAGACTAAGCTCACCCCGACCACGCAGATCATACACTGGCAACAAGGCTCTATCAACTCGGTCCCCCAAGAAATAAAAACAATCACCACTCAAGGTGCACACCGTAACTCTCTAACGATAACAGTCTATAATGGCCCAATAAGATGACAACCAATCTATGCCCAAAATAACATCAAAACTCAACATATCAATCAACACAAAAGTAAAAGGAAGTCGGCGACCGGCAACCTCTATCTCACAACCCTGACACCCCTAGTCCAGCACAACCTTACCACCATCAGGTGACTCCACCCTGAGTGGAGATGCTAACTGAGCCACTTTTAACCCCAGCACATGTTTTGTTTGTCTTGAATTAGTTTTGGAAGGAAATGTCGCGATCTATTTTACTTCTTTGAAACTTGTTTTGAGAGTCCATTACATACCCATCCTTGAGCATCTCTTCTTATTTTCTCGAAATGCATTTGGTGGACTTTGCCATGTATTTGTAGGTCTTGGATCCTTGCCTTAAGCCCTACATTCGAAGAGCTAGTGTGAGTGGTATTCTTAATAAAGTTATGTTATAATATTTTAATAAAAGCTTTGCTTTATTTTGGAAAAGTATTTGATCAAGTATAAATGATTATCCCTTAATTTTTGTATCAAGTATTATGTTTGTTTTGATGACATTCTTAAAAGGTCTTTAATGCTAGGGGACTTTAATGCAACTAGCACCCTTATTTGACATATCTCCCTTGTCACCGACGAGTGGGCTCGTCTAACTAATTCTAGGTTAGTTATTCCCTTGTTTTGTCAATGAATGCCATCCATTGTATTATGTAAATATTAGTAAACATTCCTTGAAGCTTTGAAAGACTTTGATTGATGGACTTAGTTCATCCCTTGTTTTGTTACAAGTTATGATATGTATTGTTTTGACAAAAATCTCGAATATCATTCATTCAAATCTTTATTACTTATATCACTGAGTTTTTAGCTCATCCCTCTCCCTTATATATATATATATATATATATATGTAGGTGATGATCAAGAAGGCAATGTCGCCTAAGCTTTGTTGGAAGATGTGTTTTGTTTTATGCTTTTGTATTCATCTTGAAGATAATGCTTCTTGGCTTCGTAATTCATTTCTTTTGTATGTTTTGGCTTGAGAAGCCTTTTGATCAAGATGTCATATGTACTTTATTTTATCTTGTTTTCAAGTTGTAAAACCATGTTAATTTGCATGTCATTTCATTTAATCTATGCACAACTCTTATGGACTAATTAGATTTGAATTTAATGCTTCCGCACATGTTGCCCTATATGTATACTCTGTTGTGTGAATCATTATAACTTGGCATTCGGTAATCTCAGATTACTGGCCATCACGGCATCATTCTATTAGGGGCGAAATGAAGCAATGACAAGGATAGTTCTGATTATTGTAGACATTGCATGAGGATTAGGTTAAATTGAAACTAATTTCTCATCCATTGTGCATGGTGCATCATTTCACATTGAACATTATAAATGTAACAGTTTTTGAGAAAAATGGATGACTGTCGTGGTGAATCTGGTTAGGGGGTGTGGTTGTGGTTTTATTAGGTTGGCCTATTTGTCCTTGGTGAAAATCCAGAAACCCGCGCGGTTAGGTGTCGATCCTTCCTGTTAGTACCAGTAAAATGGCTTTGATAGTGCTTGTATAGCCTACTTGTAGACACGTACCTAGAGATTCCTAGTGTGTTGTATCCACTGCCCTGTTTTCTGTATAAAAGATGATTTTTTATGAATTGATATATAATCTAGCAGTACATTGTGTTGAGATGGGAAAACGAGAAATGTTTGGAAAATGGCATGCATTGTGCATTCACCAATAAGAAAAATCTACTGATTCAACTCATTAAAAATACAAAATTAAATAAATATATTTACGCTTTGAACAAGTTTCGATATCATGTCTAGTGAAAACAACACCTTACGTCCTTAAGTAAGTTGATTCCTACAACATACAACAAGAGCCATAATTATATGGTTACGAGTTTCAACATTCATATTCAGTAAAACGATGCGAGTTGAAATATTTTCAAATAACATAAATCTCACATAATTGAAAAGGCCAATGCTCATACTCTATGCCAACATCAATGTCACAACAATTTGCCTGATCAAATAATAATAATAATAATAATAATAATAATAATAAAATGCACATGACTAAAATGTTTGCGTAGAATGACTAGGCCAACTCCCATACTTTTTTTTTTTTTTTGGAAGGGGGGGGGGGTAGCTTCACCAAAGAAACCACTTGAAAATAAACACATTTAACCTAAGAAGCACGGACAGGTGGCATGCTTTGTTGGACACTGACACTTGTTGGACACTTCCCAACATTCATCGGACACTTGTGACACTGTCGGACACACGTCCAAACATGTACTATTATTTTTCAAATTTCTTTAGACTCAAAACACACTTCGGACTCTTGGGAGACACTCTCGTCCATAACCTAGACACATATGAAACACATAACAAGTTTGAAAAAAATACCTCTAGACTAATAATAAAAGAAAATACCTAATAATCGATCCTCCTTTAACTTAAGAAATTAGTGTGATATCAAATATTCTTATTATATTTGAATGAAATATTCATATATATAATGTATAATAGATATATAAAATCAAGTATTTTGTGCATGTCTGTCACGACCCAAACCCGGCCCTAGGGGTTTAGCACCGTAACTGGCCAGTAATCCGAGATTACCGAAGGCCTGCTGAACAGTAATACAGTTAAACAGAGTACAGGGCCTGGCGGAAGCCAATACAGTAAATAACTAGTGTCCATTGAGCTGTGAAAATCTGTATGCCAAAACATTTTTCATGCATTCATACAGTTCAAGACAGTACGGTCTAAATACAGTCTATGCAATCATATACAAACATTCAGTACGAGGACCTAATCCCTCGATAACAGTACAGTAGAACAGTAGACAGTCTGCACAGTGATACAAAACAGTAAGGAGACCGATGGGGAAACAAAAACAAAATCCCAAAGCCATAACATGGCAACACGGAACCTCGCAGTGAGGCACATAGGTTGGCTTGACAAAACTGGGGACCAACCCACGCTCCTAGCTCCGGTCTGGCTGCTGAGAACCTACATATATATATATAAACAGTGAGTTAAAGCCCAGTGAATAACACAAAGCGTAAAGAGGTTATGAATGAATGTCTTTACAGTAATGAAAACAATTCATTTAACAGTATTTCAGTCAATCAGTCATATGTGGTACACCCATTAGCCTATGAACAGTAGGTCCAAAAGGACCGGGTCTTAACAGACCCAACAGTAATGACGGCCATCAATCAGTAAACAGTATGGTTCCACAAGGAAACCGACAGAGATCTCTGTAACAGTAAACAATAAGTGCTAAGGATGCCACAGTACAGTTCAGAATACAGGACATACATTCATTTAGTAAACAATATCAATTCAATAAACAGTTCAGTTCAGTATTCAAAAGATAATCATTTTTGAACATATCTTTACACAATTGTTACTCACAGTGTTCTGGGCTATCAGTAGCTAGAGCGTCTCCCCGAAATACCAGCCCTATACATTTAACAGATTGAACACACTCTAAGTTTCACAGTTGGGAAGTGGAATAATTAACTCCCTATCATGCCTCGGTGTGTTCTATATCTATATCCTCATTAAGATGCCTTAAACTAGGCCTAAGAATGCCTAGGATGGAATGAGGATGCAAAGATGTGCACAGAAATCAGTTTCAGAATTTTCAGTGAAACAGGGCCTCCGCTCGAGCGCAGGTTTCCCCGCTCGAGCGGACGAGCAAACAAAGGTCCCCGCTCGAGCGTCAACTTCCCCACTCGAGCGTGTCACACAATCCTCCGCTCGAGCGTACATTCCTCCGCTCGAGCGGACTGATGAACAGTGCAAGATGCTGGATGCTCGATTTCTCCGCTCGAGCGTGAATCTCTCCGCTCGAGCGGACTGCAACACAGGTCAAAAAAATACTGGGAGCTTGATTTCCCCGCTCGAGCGGCACTTCCCCCGCTCGAGCGGACTCTCAAAATCTGGAAAACCCAGAATTGTGTTCTGAGTTCGAAACTCAAGTTTGGGATACCAAAATCGATCCTCTTGGCCCATTTTCTGGAAAACTCATAAAAACGCGTAATATATCATGTTTCAAACCTCCATTTAAGAAATCAAGGCCCAAGGGTGTTTAATTCAAACCCAATTCCAAACTATTTTTCAAGAACAACGCTCAAACATGACATGCATGGATTAAAACTCTTTCAAGGCTTTGATGCTAGCTCAAATGAGCTCAATTCTTTGAAAACAAGATAAAAACATGGATTACAACAATAATATGGGCATGCATGTGCAATTCATCATGAATTCAACTTCAAAATGCACCAATTCAAGCATGCATGCAACAATGGAGTTCCAATTCAACACATATGAGCAAATTCATGTCTTAACTTCTCTATAACCATGATACATGCAAGATGAAGCTTAAAGACAACAAGAGGATGGTGAATTTTCAATTTCTTGTCTAGAAGTTCAATTTAGCAACCTCCACTACAAATCCTTCAATTTCCAAGCAATGCCAAGCAAAATGAGAAGAATTACTCTATCTCTCTTACTCTCTCTCACCAAGGTCGGCAGAAACAAGGGAGTGTGGCTGATGAATTGTTTTGACTCAATGTATACAAGCCTCAACAAGTGTAAAGTAGGGGCCACTAAGGGTGGCATTCTAGTAATTAAGTCTAACTTGTAATTAACTCAATTTTTAATCTAATTTAATCATTCCTAATCAATTTTCAGATAAATATACCATTAAATCACAAATATTCTACTGATCCCAAAACTCTAAACGGTTCCTAATTCGGCCGCCGATAAGGCCTTCAATTAGCAGTTTAAACATATGAATTCAAACAGATAATCAATCAATCAAACAGATGCAATACGCAATTCAATAGATAAACTCATTCAATTTCAGTTTCGATTTCAATCCGTCCATTCAGTACTTCAGTTAATTCGATCATCAGTCATTATCAGTTCAGTTTAGCAGTAACCAGTAGCTAATTCAGTGGTTAATCGGTAATCAAAACGAGGGTCGTTACAATGTCCTTCACGTTGTGTGTCCTGTGTCGTGTAAGCAGTGCCTTCACACTATATTTCCAGCAGCACTACTCCTATGCTACCACAGTTCGAACTCGATTTGTGTCACGGTTCTTAATCTGAACCAAAGAGTCCAAATCCGGCAAATCGTTCTGAGAAAAACAGATTTTTAGAAAAGAAGTACCAAACATGGACTGCTCTGCCAGATACAAAGTCGCAACCTAAATATTTTATTTTTGGGGAAATTTAGGAAATCCTGACTCGTTGCCTAAGGCCACGTATCCGTCATCACCAAAGTTGCCTCGGCTCGGGAACTTGGGTACGATCGGGGAAGGTCAACTATGAGCACCCCCTCTCGCCCGATCCGAAGATCAGCCTCTACTAACCATGATATCTTGTTTTGAAAACATTATGCGTTCTTATTCCGGTTATTAGCCTAGATTTACTATGTTATGCGCACAGCATAACAAGTATAGACTGAGTCGCCTGAATTGGAACAAAGCATTTCGTGTTTGTTTTGAAAACGATTTGATACTCGCAAGTAGGCTAAAATGCAGGTTTTGCCACCCTCAAGTCGGCTTAGAAAAGATGGTTTTGCCACTGTCTAGTGGGCTTAAAACTCATAGTCAATGCATTATTCCAATTCAGATAACCCAACTTTCACCCACAGGCATTCAGGCAGATATATCACATAAGCATATAGCCTCATGGTAAGCATGCTAATATAGCAACATTTACACACATGCAAGATGCTAAAGCGTAAGAGCTTACCTAGTACTCTAAGCCAAAACAAGAAACTAATTAGCAATCATGCATGATCCTAGTTCATGTTAAAATGGCTAATGCATCGCATACAAAATGTCATTAGAATAGGCTTGGCTAATCTAAGGATGACATGTGAAATGCAAGAAATCGATGCACGTATTCAAGTTTGGAATTGAAATACTATGCGGTTAGTATGATGCGCCGAGCCCGGTGCATGCAAGACTGATGAATGATGCACGCATGCATAGCATAAGTTATGCTAAATTAAACGTGCCCCAACACTAACCATCAAAGTAGGTAAGTAAAAGGGAGAAAGAAGTGGGGGTTGGAAGACATGCGCACACGCACCCACACTCACACTTATTACAAATTCGCCCTCGCTTGGAGGAACCAAAAGAATATAAAAATTAATTAACCTACAAGCTAATTAAATAATTTACAAACCACCTAATTAATTAACAAATCAATTAAGTAAAGAAAGCGATAAAATGCCTTGGGAAGAGGGTCCAATGCATGCGTGCTCGGATCGGCCTCGCTTGGAAACCCAAAGCCATGCACAAGCTGCCTCTATTTACCCTGCTCTGCTCCTCTGAGGACTGCACAAATCCCAAGGTACACTCTTTGGACACTGTGGAACACCACCGGCCAAGGGGAATCATCACCGGCCATGGCAGGGTGGTCATCGACCATCCATGGAGATATCGGCCATCCATCATTGGTCGATCGGCACTTTGTGTGGTCGACCGGCCAAAGCTTCTTGCAGAAACCTGTTTTGACAGCAACAGAGGGCAAAACATGGCATGGCAACGCATTTCAAGCAATGTTTGCACCAACCACACTCCTTATCATGTTTATGACTCAAAGGAGTTTGGTACTCGACCTTCGGACCACCAATCGCACATTTCAATGCGTGATGGCCAAAGAGGCCGAGTTGTGCATTTTGATTTCAAATGCAATGCACACCAAAACAAACACGTAAGGCCCAACCTCTATTACTTGATCAAGAGGCGAGACATGCATGCCAAATGCAACCTAAGCATGCTAGCTAAATGTGCGATAAGAGCATGCAAGCAAACAATGCATGCTAGGTACATAACCTATGCAAATAAGCATGCAAGGCATGGACCACTATGCTAATGACCAATCATGCAAGATGTAATCTAAACAAGCAAGCATGTAAGGCATGCAACATGTTAAGCAACTTAATCAAAGAAGATTGCATGCCAAATGTAACATGATTCAAGCATGCAACACATACGATAGTCCAAGTATGCAACAACATACAAGGTGAGCATGCAACACTCATGCAAAGGAGGGACTTATACTAATTTGGACAGCTCCTAAACAAACCCAAAACAGTGGCCAATCATGCTCAAGAATGAAGACTAATGTGCATACAAACATGCATGCATACAAGGTCCAACACCTAGGCACCAAAGAGTAACTTTTAAGCGCACTTAGAAGAGGATAAACATGGGCATATGGCATGCATACTAAGCTCTGAAAACATGCAGGAATATGATGCCAAATTGGACAAGCAAGACAAGCAACGCATGCGACAATGGTCCCAAGCCTAAGGCTCACCAAAGAGGCATTGAACTACACTTAGCAAGACCAAACATGGCATGATTTAAACAACTAAAATCAGAGTTTTAGCATGTCAAAATGAACCCCAAGAACCACTTAGATGGCATCTAAATGACTTACACATGGAAGCATATACAAATGTCCAAACATGGAGCATAAGACAACAACCTTTTAACACATTAAAGGGGGCATCAAGTGCAAGCATACAAGCACGCCACAAGGACTGAAATGGCATGGCAAGTGGTTCCAAACCACTGAAACAAAGCAAGGATGGCATGCTAGATGGGTCAATGCTCAAGGCATACAAGGGGGATTACATGGTAGCTATACAAAGCAAAGCATGGATGACCCAAATGACCAAAAACAGACCCTTAGCATGCTAAAATAAGCATAAAAGTTTCACAAAGCTAGGCCAAAAACATGCTAGACACGAGGCTTAAAGCACAAAGCATGTTAAGGCAATTCATGGCATTACAAGACAAGTATGCAAGCTAAGCATGGTGTGTCTAAACTCAGTAAAAACAGCGCTATATCATGACATAATAAGCACAAATAACACTTAAGACATGGCCAACATGCACTTAAAAATGGTGCTCACACATGAGGCTAAAATAGCACATATTGAAGACAACAAGGAGAGGGGGTGGCCCTTTCCTTCTTAGGACCTTAAACCACCATCCTCACCACTAAAATCCCTCAAGATTTCAGTGGTGAGGAGGCCCAAACAAGGTGGTCCCGGAGCTCACCAAAGTAGCACAAAAATAGAGCCAAACAAGGCCTAAGAGGGGTCAAACAACCCCAAATGACAAGGCAACCTTAAACAACTATTTTAAGCAAGTAAAAACAAGACTTCTATATGTTATACACAAAGTCTAAAAACAGGTGCAAGATAGGTCAAAAGACTATGCAAAAATGGGGAATAAAGAGCAAGATTCTTACCCTTGAAGACCCCTTTCAAGGATGGTGCTCCAGCAGCCTCCTTAGCTCAAAACCAAGTCCAAAACTCTGAAAATAACTCCTTAGTACCTCAGTAGCTAAAGAAAAGTGTAATGGTAGGTGTTTGTGTACAAAACTATGAACAAACACACACTTAAACACAAAAGGAGAGGGAGACAGAGATAGATAGATACACAAGACCTAACCCTAGTTCAGACCTCTCTCTGGAATTTTTTGTAACCCTAGAGGAGGGGAGAGAAGCCTCCTCTTTATAGAGGATCACTCTTGCAAAGCTTACAAAACAAGCTAAGCAAGAGTGAAATCCCTCCATACACGTGTATGGAGAGAGTGCAAGGTGTATGCCAGCTAGCACAGCTGGCATAAAAATATCTGCAAAAGCAGATGAACAGTGATCGGCCAGCCAAAAATGACAAAATGGCAAAATACATGGCCGACCGACCGACCATCAAGAGTGCCGACCGGCCAGACATATGGCCGATGGCAACAAAACATTGGCCGGTGGCCTCAAGCCATGGCCGGTGATGTGTGGGGATGGCCCACAAGCCATTCCTTGCCCCTCAAAGGCAAAACACAAGTGTTTGATGCAAAACCAAACACAAAACAGTCGAGTCGAGCGATCCTGAGGCAAGGCGCGTGGCCGAGACCTCCGGGAACTCAAGACGAACACAAACATGGATGATTACCGAGTGTTCAAGCGATGACGTCCAAGTCTTGAGGACGGTCAAAAATGGGGTGTCTACAGCCAGTTAGCATATAAAATTCAAAATAAATAACAATCTGTATCATTTTTAGCATATTGAGTACAAATAATGTGGTCAGGTAAACTTGCTTCAATGATGTTATCCAACAGGGAAATGATTCCAGAAAAGAATATCAGAACAAACCTTTTAAATGTACCAGAAATCTTTGCACTAAATATGTCGCATGCAGTTGATATAAAGCTGCATTGCCTTACAGTTGATATTTTATCAATATGATCAATTACCTGCAACAGATAAGCAAATAGGAAAATGAAATGTCAATGACCTCAGATATAAGAGCAGCAAACTTTGGTAATAGCCATATATACACCGGGGGGTGGGTTTGGCGGGTGTGGGGGGTTGTTTATGCGCAAACAACACAATTGGGAAAGAATGAGATAGATAAATATTATAAAAGCAAATACCTTTTTCTTCTCTTCTTTGTCAAAAGGTAGTAAAGCCTTGAACACTCAGCAAAAAGAACCATCATCACAACCAGGCAACGTTGTTCTAAGCATAGCAATTACGGCTTTGACTACCTATTATAAGAAAAGATAAGTTGGCTCATAACCAATAATCATGCTAAACTTTCTGTGCATGCATGTTATAAAATGGACAACAAACTTTGGTAATAGCCATATATACACCCGGGGGTGGGGGGGTTGTTTGGCGAGTTGTTTATGCACAAACAACACAATTGGGGAAGAATGAGATAGATAAATATTATAAAAGCAAATACCTTTTTCTTCTCTTCTTTGTCAAAAGGTAGTAAAGCCTTGAACACTCAGCAAAAAGAACCATCATCACAACCAGGCAACGTTGTTCTAAGCATAGCAATTACGGCTTTGACTACCTATTATAAGAAAAGATAAGTTGGCTCATAACCAATAATCATGCTAAACTTTCTGTGCATGCATGTTATAAAATGGACAACAAAGGAACAAGATGTGCTCACATTTCATACAGGAAAATTGTTGCAAATTACAGTAGTTTCTGAAATAAATATTGGCATTAAAGAAAAGCTTAAGGAATTCTGCATTTTTGAGTGCATCAATCAAAAGCCAATCCCAATCCACTAGCAACAAGATTACTGGAGTGCAGTATAGCTCTACAAATGTACAGATATCAACAAATAACATTTCCATTTATGAACAACAGGGGAGTCAGCAACCTTTTTTCTATAGAAGGCCACGCCATGAATGTCGAATGGTATTTTCCTGTCTCAGAAAGCTGCTTGAAACACTTTTCCTGACACCTGATGTATGAAAGGCAGAGACGTAAACTGTTCAGAAAAGTCACAAAAGTTTTTTTTTTTTTTTTTTTTTTTTTTTTTGTTGTTGGAAACTCATTATAGAAGGTATGCTTGACCTGCCTCCGGTAAAGAACAGCAATATTGCCATAAGAGCACTTAGCAGATGAACCTTCAGATGTAATTTCTAAGATCTTATCAACAACAAATGCACACTGTGCAACCTCATTACAACATTCCTTTACAGAAATCTGCATATGGAGTCAAAAGAATACAGAATCACTTACCAGCTTCAACAAGAGTTAGTAGTTTGGTTTCAATTTTAACAATGATTACCTTAGATCCACAAGAATTATCAGTGAGAACATTCTTTAGCTGGCCTCGGTTCAAATTATTTTTTATAAGAGATGATGCAGCTTCAACGATACAACGGGTGGACCGATAATTCTTATTTAATCTAACTCGAGTCAAAATTTGCACACGATCAATGAAAAGGAAACATATTTAAAAAGCCTTCATTCCAAAACTTATCACAAGAAGTGAAATATGAAATTTATCTATCACAATTGCTTTCCATGACTTCTGGCACTCCTTAAACTCAGCCAAAGCACATAACATGACAATAATAGCTATGTAAAAATAAATCATACTTCTTTGTGGTTTGGAAAATCGTTACAGAATGAATCAAATCCAGATACATCAGCGCCATTGAAACTGAAAATTGACTGCAGTAAGAGATACAGAACATTTAAAAAGAGTGATAATAAAAGAATAATGTGTTCTAATTGGGCGTTGTTTTTTAGTGATAATAGAAGAATGAATTAAATAAGTGAGAAGGGGGGAAAAACTAGAAAATTGCAAAATAATTGTAACAAGCACAAAATAAACCTGATCTTCATCACCAACAATAGTTATGCGTTTATGAGTTGCAAGAATCCGCAGCAGGGCATATTGCATGCTACTTGTGTCTTGAAATTCATCTATCGCAATTTCTTTCCATGACTTCTGGCACTCCTTAAATACTTCAAATGAAAAGCAACTCTTAGTTGAAACATGATAACAATTGCAGATTATTAGTTTATTAAACACGTAGAGATGACATGAACCTTCAGGAAAATCACTGTGCAGCTTCACTGAACAGTTGATTAAGTCATACTAGTCCAGAGCATTACAAGTTCTTAATATGTCATTGTAGTTTTGAAGAATTGCCGCCTAAACCACACTCAAAGATCAGAATAGTTAAAAACTAATCAAAATAGCAGCAAAAGAAAAGATGGAAGAAACTGCTTAATTTCTGCTTACCCCTATGGCATCACCCACTTTATGGCAATCTTCAGGAGTCTTTCCAGAAGCTTTGGCCTGAAATTAGATTGCATTAATGCTACTATAACATGCATAAATGACAAAGAAACACCAATGTCATAAAGTGGAGGACACTGCCGTAAAATACTATTAACAATTATGAAGGTGATAACTTGGGGAAATTCTATTTCCGCCCACCACATTGTCTCTTTCTACACACTTAATGAATTTTATTTTTATTACAAATTTACCTTTAAATAAAATGACCAAAATAGACATCCATCTACACACTTAAACATCCAAGCTAGAGATCTCTGTACACAATTTTTTCAATGTACACACTTAAACGTAGGGTTTGATTGACCATGCCCAAACTGACTTGCAACAAAACAGATCAAAAGTCAAACCAAAACCTCAAAAACAAAAGAGAGATAGAGAAAGGCTGTTCGGTTGCCGATAAAATCAAGGAAAGGGAAAGAAAATAAATAAATCAAAAAATGTATCTTGGCGCCTCAACTTAGCCAAGGCTCAGTTGAGTACTACTTTTCTTCAAAACAAAGTTCCATATCTTAATTAGTACTACTTTTCTTCATTTTCCTACTCTGTTTTTTTTTTTTTTTTTCTCAGCAACTAAACGACATGTAGATGTGCAGGGAGAGAGAAATGGGAAACCTGAGAGACGGAGAATTTGGAGGGAGAGCGAGGAAAGTTGGACATGGAAGAGGCATAGCGAAGCAAAGCATCGAGGTCGAACTGGTGAGCAGGATGTACTCGCTCTGCAAGATCACAAGTTCGGCTCGCCATTTTTTTGCCTTTATCGATCACAAATCGAATTCGAACAATTACCAGGATGAGCAGAGTCGATTAGAAAGAGAGAGAGAGCTCTGTTTTGCTTTGTAGATATCGAGGCCGGTTAGATCAAACGAAGACAGGCATGGGAGTTTGTATATGCTGAGTTCTAGTTTTCAAACAGTGTGTGGAAAAGGGAAGGAAGGGTATTTGGTGTGTGTATAGTAATATTGAGTGAAGGTTGTAATTGTAATTTTTAGTGTGTACATTGAGAAAATTAATCAATATATAAATTAATAGGGATATGTATTGAGAAAAGATGCACTCTGAGTTATTTGAGTGGGTGGAAATAGAATTTCCCGATAACTTGCTATACTACATACAGAGTACAAACTAAAGAAAAAGTGAAAGAAATTTTTCTTGAATTTTATTTTCTACCTTTTGTGTCCCACCAACCACCCTAGCCTGGCTCCTTTTTTAAAATACAGAATAGTCCTTTCACAACTATTTAAAAGAAATGAATTCAGAGCCCATCCCCACAATTTGAAAATAGATATAATCTCATTAAACATGAGGCAATATTTTGAGCTACACAAGCTGAGTTTGGACCGACTATTACCATCCCAATTTGCAGCTATATTAATAGTTCCAGTTTTGCTGAATTTTCTCTGGACAGCGATTAAATTGCAAAAGTTGCAAAAGTAACTTCAAGAATTAAAAGCGTATACTCACAATTCATGCAGTTCCTTCTTCAGGCCAAGCTCAATCAAGCATCACAAGAATTTAATGTAAATTACATGAATGGCAAAAAAACTTATTGTCCATTGTAAAAACTTCATGTGACTCAACTCTAACAATCAAAAAAGAAATAGAACACTCACAAATCCAACTTACCATTTGATTCACCTGTTTGTGCCGCTTTTTCTTATACAGGTCTGTCAACAGACCTAGAGGTGGCAACAAAATGCAAGCAACATGTACTTCTTTATGAAAAGGACACGTGACGGGTCAAGTCATGGGTCAATGCAGCAGTTAAAGCCATTCACCAGAATAAAATCACAAGTTGGAATAAAGAAAATGGCGATTACAAGCAGTTATGGAAAGGAAGCAAGAAGTGACAGGTGGCAAAGCCATGAAAGGCCAAGAGAAGATGTGGCAGTTACAAGGAGTTGCAGCCAAGCCTCAATCAGAAAAAGCAGAAATGCCACGATGTGGCAGTTCACGCCTCAATTTTACAAACATCACCCAACACTTCCCCATAACCCATGAGAATTTATTATTTGCTCCTATGCACAAGTTTGCACACACACACATGCTCACATGGAATGAGAAATTCAACTTTCAATGTTAGCTTTACATCAAAAGCAGAATTTAACTAGATATAACAGCAGAGCCAATAATTATGTCCTAGTATTCTTCTAAACAGGAAAAAAACAAACAAAAAACAAATTCATTCTTTACTTAAATCTATCAAGAACAAGCTCATAAGACACTAATCAAGTTCTACAAAAGACAAGAAAATGTTGGAGATCAGATTGCAAAAAAATAAATAATTAAATCTTGCTGGTTTAGTTCATTAATCATATAAAATGGACAAAGAAAAAGAAAGAGTTCAATTTAGAGCAAGAACCCCATATCACTAAGCTTTTAGATTTGAAAATATGGCAAAATATTACCAATGCAAATAAGCCACTTACTTGAGCTACAAACTTCTGCCACTTCTTTGACTTATCTTTGAAATATTGTGGAGAATTTACATCTTTAACTATTCACCATGTCTATGAGCATCTTGATTTTGCCTATTCTTTCCATTTCCCAATAGCCTCACAGCCTCAATGATTGCTCTTCTTTGTTGCCCATGCCCACATATCAAGAATTCTGGTGTGCGACCTAACCTGTTGCATGGTTATACATTAGGTTGTTATTCATTTAAGAATAAATCGGATTGGAGCAAAATACCAAGATAGGTCTACAATAACAAGGAACCTAAAGTGGCTGCATAAAAGTAAGACACAAAAAAATGAAGATATGAATTACTGAGTGTACTAAGCTGATAATGTGATGCCTCTCTCAAGGGTTCAATGGCCACAAATTCTTCTGCTTTAAGAACTAGCATATTCTACAAATACAGGGGTAAAAATTATCCACAACTATGATTTAAATTAAATTTACATAAAAAAGGAAACTAATAACTCACTCCTTAAGCTTGATGTTGAGAGTGTAAATCAAACCAAACTTGTGAGAATATAGAGAAGAATTGATGGCCTTCATAAAAAGTGAATTAAATGAATCATAGCGCAATGCAAGACCTCCCGCAAGCAACTATGCAGTTTGGGGAGAATCAAATGTACACAACCTTACCCCACATCCAAAGAGGTTCCTTCTATGTTTTGAACTTTGTTAAATCCAAGGAATATAGTATATAAAATTAGAAGCAGTTATTCTAAAACATTCTAATAGTGTGCTCAGATCTTTATGGTGACATAAATCTATCTTCCTTTCAAAATTAAAAAAAATACAATTATTAGGTAGGTCTCAAATAGTCTCATATGCAAGTATAGCTCTACAAAAGAAGAAAAACACAATCATGTAATCCAGCTAGTGCTTACCATCCATTCAAGATAGTTTGGATCATTAAGATGCTAGGCAGCCAAAATTTGGACCCTCAAACTGGAATAATAATTTTCTAGCATTGATTCACAGGTTTGTATGCTTGTATGGCCCAATAATATGGTTTACCATCCAACATTGAATAAAAAAGTTCATTGTAGAGAAATCATTGCACCAGACATATAATATATGCTTGGAATTGCAAGGAAAAAACCAGCAGAAGAACAAATAAACATAGTTCAATGTCTGCCAAAACAGAAATTCATTCAAGAACTTCAAGTCCAGTGTTTTTAAAGGCGAACCAAGGCGCCAAATGTCTCTTGGGGCTTAGGCACAAGGCGAGGAGCAGACTTTATTGAAGCAAGGCTCACAGTCTCACTAAAAATAGATAAATTAATATAGACCAATGATTCGTAGCATGTAAGTATTAAGATAAAGAATTTTTTTATAAAAAGTAACAAAGGCAAATTATAAAATAATTCTCAAAGCCATAAAAGTACATATTACATAGCATTCCAATTCTCAAAGGTAAAATAATACACATTCAACAGGAAGAAAGAAGAAGACAGCATCGAAGAGAAGTAACAACAACAAACAAAAAAAAAATAGAGACAGCAGAAAAAACAGAGACAGCAGTGAAGAAGAAAGAAGAAAAAGAAGAAGAAGCCAGCATAAAAAAAGCGGGAAAAAAAATAGAGACAGCAGAAAAAGGAAAAAAAAAACCAGAGACATCAGCAAAGGGGAAGGGGGAAGAAGAAGAAGAGAAGAAGAAGAAGGAAGAAGAAGAAGAAGAAGAAGAAGAAGAAGAAGAAGAAGAAGAAGAGAAAGAAGACATCATCACAGAAGCAAAAAGAGAGAGAGAGAGAGAGAGAGAACAGATACAGCAGCTAAGGGGAACAGCCCGGGGGCGGGCCCCCTGCAATGCACAATACTGTTCAAGTCATTACAAAAAAGCACTGTTCAAGTCATTGGAAAAAAGCATTACTGGATCAAGTTGCATTAAGTTTCAGTGTTTCACTTTCACCATCTAATCTGGGGTAGCATGGGTAGTACTATGCCAGCTGGTTCTGGATATTTCACTATCAGCAGAATTTGTTTAAAAAAAAGAAGAAGAAGAAAGAAAAAAGAAAAAATAAAAGAAAACCACTGAATTCAATAGGTACATATGATGTCGTGAACTAGACAACTATGGCGTCACAGTTTTTAGTCGCTCGGGAAAACTTAATATTAAAAATATGACATATTGCACATGAAAGCAATAAGTATCTTCGATACATATAGCATCTTTGATATCTTACGGAAAAATGATACAGTATGTGCCCTATAGAATACACTATATGCACACATGCTACATGTATTATGCGAAAATATAGTACTTTGACTTCCTGAAGTGGCTTGATCTACCCTAAGTCAATTTATAATATTTTAATCTTATTTTGCAAAAAGCTCACCAGAACAAAATTAAACACTAACAGAAATTCAGATTGCATTATTTCCAGTTAATTTGTATTTTGAAAAGATGGCAACAAGTAAGCCTGAACAACATATACATATATTTCCAAGTCCAAGTCACGAATACTTTGAAAAATCTCAAAATATGCATACCTTTCAGCATGTGAACGACAAAGTTGCAGAGAAAATGAATGGAATGTGCTGAATGTAAGCTCTTTCGCTGTTGCCTTCCCAGCCACTGCTCCAATTCGATCTCTCATTTCAGAAACAGCCGCTGCAGTGAAAGTCATAGCCAGAATATTGGATGGACCAATGCCGTAAAGTCATAGAAAGTATAATAAAACACAACATACAAGACAAAACAAAGATCAAGTAAAGATAAAATAATAACAAATCAATCACTTGAGAAAACCCAGTGCCTGTTTAAGAAACATTCAAACAAATGTAATGATCAACCAGATGATCAAGCAATATATAGCAAATTAGCAATACCTCATTAAGCAACATCAGAACACGTCCAACCATCGTAGAAGTCTGACATTATACAAGTGAAAGCAAGCTATAAGCAAGGCATAAAAGCAAACTAAGATTTCAAAGAACAAATTAGTAGAAAGTGAAAAATATCATAAAATGCAGACCTTTCCACTTCCTGGTCCAGCAACAATCATCAAAGGGATAGAAATGTCACTACAAGCAGCTTCCCACTGCCTGTCATTCAGAGAATCCATATATTTCACAGATTCCTCTGGCATGCTCCCATTTTGTGCAGCCACTGAAATCCTCGATTCCCCTACTGCACATTCTTGATCCTCACTTGAATTCATAATGCCTTCAGTTTTCAACAACTCTGGGAAAACAGAACTCAAATTTGTCTTTTGCTCCGAACTATTCTCTTCAACAGACTGAATTTCCGTTTGAAAATTACCGCTGCACTCCTCCCACTCTGAGTTTACCACTGTCTTCTGCTCACATAGAGCATCAATTTCTACCAAAATGGTATTGTCAATATCCTCATCTAAAACACTATATACAGATGAAGACTTGCACAAGGCAGAAAATTGCAGTTGTCTCACTGGAGTAACAAAAGAATTTAGCCCAGACTGATCTTCCATCACAACACCCATTTTCCTTTTACTCACACTATCATCAATCGATTCAATTCCGTTGACAAATATGGCATCAGAGCATAAACTGCCGCTACATTCCAGTTGTCTTGTCAAAGTTTCAAATGAATTAGGAACTGCCTCATTCTCCAAATCAACCCATTGTCCTTATACTCAAACTATCATCAATCATACAAACAGATACGCCCCTAGAACATGAACTGATGTTACATTCACCTCCTGGTATTTTTGACCCCTTAAAGGAAGCTGGGGAAGGTGTGTTCATTGGAATCTCTGAAAGAGGAAGCCTTTTGATGCCAATAACCTGTGCTGGAGTTTCAATTCTCTTTGTATCAGCATATCTAGAACAAGCAATGCCCATAATAACCACAGATCAAAATTCTTACATTATTTCATTGTATCACATAACCAACAAATGCAGAAAGAAACATACCAATTTTACACAATAATTGAATTTTGGAGAAATTACCCCAAAATAAATATAAAAAAAAAATTTCTAACAAAATTAACTCAGTTTTTAATTTTGCCAATTTAAATCCTAATTTTTTAATTTATTTTCAATTTAAACCATTTGTCTATTTCTGTTAAGTGAAATTGATGAAAAATTGATATTTTAGTCATTAAACTAAATGAAAATGGTATTTTAGACATTTTATAATATTTACATTGATATTAATGGCTAAAATAATTTTTCTGTCAGATTTACTTAATTGAAATAGGTAAATGGTTTAAATTAAAAGTAAATTAAAATATTAGGATATAAATTGATAAAATTAAAATTGAGGATTTATTTTGTTAGAAGATCAAAGAGTTTTTTTTTTTTTTTTTTTGTAATTGTCCCTTGAATTTTAGAGGCATTTGTACATTGATCTTTTAAAATGTCGAAAGAAACACACCAATTGGGTTGAATCAAAATTTTAGAAATGGGGGCGCTTCTAATCAACTTTACTAACTAGAACAAAACGAGTCCGATTTTGAGTTTATATTTTTACTCTCTATTTTACTCTTGAACCAACAAGGCACAGCACAGGGTTAGCAATGAAATTTTTTACTTTTATTTTCCTTGATTTTCTAGGAAACCAAACAGATAGAACAGAATAAGGATGAAGCTGGGAAAGCACATACTTGTCAGGAAACTGATGGTGGGTATTAGTGGAGTGGCGAGGCCTTTTGCGGGCAAGGAGGGGCCTTGGCTGCTCTGAAATTCTGAGAAATTCGAACTTTTTGTTGCTCTGATAACCCTCCTAAATGCTCATTTTCCTTGCTCATCCTGAGTTGAGAGAGCTCGCAGGTCTGTGTGTGACCCTAGAAGAAGAATAAGGCACAGTTGTGCTTTTTCTCAGTCCAGCAATTGAGTGAGAGTTTGAACTTTGAAGCTATTTCCCTCCTACGCTACGGTTCAAATTTTACACCAAAGGGCCTGCTTGAATGCTTCGTACCCAAGGCCCTCATAAAGGGGCACTGGACCTGCTTAAACATGGGTCGATTTTGCAAATACAACAGAAAAAACAAAACAATGGACATTGACCCGGAGGTCCTATTTGAACAATTCAAAATTCATCTAATTTCAAAACAAAATCCGTATGTTTGGTTTGAATTTTCTGGGTTAAGTTTTTTAAAAATTGAGTTTTTTTATTTTCATATTTTTTTGTTTTTAGTAAATATTTTTAAAATTTTAAACATAAAAATATAAAAAATATACTGAATTTTGTATTTTTTTATATTTTGGTATTTAGTGAATTTTTAAAAAAAAAATTTTACCTTTTTTTACTTTTTAAGTGTATTTATATTAGGTGTGTCTAAAAAGTAAAAACAATTGCTTAAAATATTAAAAAAATTTAGTAAAAACAAAAAAATAAGGAAAATAAGAAAGTAAAATTTTCTGAAAAGTGTTTTTGAAAAAATGGAACCAAGCAAGCTGAATACTATTATCAATTAGTCATATATATTTTTAATTGTTACCAATAATTATTTTAAAAAATTTAAAGACGCTACCACATTTCAACAGTGTCAGCAAGTCACTGGAATATCATCAAAAATTTTGTCGAAGTGTTCTGAATATCACCAAAAATTGTCAGAATGTCTAAAATGCCTTTGGACGTCAAGAACATCATCGGACACCCACCGGAATGTCCAGAACATCACCGAAAAAAAGAAGAATAAGAAGAAGAATAAGAAGAAAAAAGGGAGAAATTAGAGCAAAAACATAGTAAAATTTAACTACATCCTCTCCAACGCCACAAAACATGAAAAATAACTCTTTATCATACAGAGCATATAATTTTTAGTTCACAAATTTTTAAAAATTTAGAGTTTGAATTTATTGTTTATCAAACTGCACAAATTTGTAGTTTCGAAACTATAAAAATTATTAATTTGCTCGTTTGTAATTTATTAAAACACAATTTCACGTCGTGACAATAGTGGAGATCTGAGATCAGTAGTTTCCAAAGGTTTGTAGTTTTTTCAGTATGTCAATATTTCCTAATTTTTTTTTTAATAAAGAGAAAAATAAAATACTAAAGTCATAGAGAAAAACAAAAACATATCTTCAAGACTGTAAAATTTTACAGTTTTCACCATTTGTAATTTAAACTCGAAAAATATTTTTTTAGAAGTTAAAGATTTTTTCCATTAAAACAAGAAACGAGAAGTGTATAGTAGAGAGAGAGAGGGAAAAAAAAACTGAGAGATCAAATGAGAGGGACAAACATAGAGAGAGTTAACCATTTTTGGTTTAGATCTAATTGAATCTAATGTAGATCTACTCAAATATGCTCTAAATCTAAATATCCCGGTGAGTCTTGTATTGCGCTGGCCAAATCTGAGTAGATCTAGGTCAAGAATATCGTCAGAAACTTATCTTCTTCGTCGTCACTAAAGGCGAAGTAAGGAGTCAATGGTTGCTAGTGAACCCCAATCGATGGTAGTCGTTGGTCGCTGGTAAGTATATATCAGAAAGAGGGGGGGAAAAAAGAGGAAGGCGCCTTAGGATTTTTGGGTTTACACAAAAAATTGTGGGACTCTTTAGTAAAACATGTGTTCTTCTCATAGGAGTTATAGGTAATTTGCCCAAAAAAGAAGGTTCCATCCCAATAATAAACCAAACTCTAATTTTTTTTAATTATTTTGATATAAACCCTAACCCCTCTCTTTTTATGCTATTTAGGAGAGAGATGGTGATGATGAATTAAGCTATCATAATTACCAAGTGTGATGATAAACGGATTATGAAGGTGATTGGTAATATTTGTTTGATGGTGATTGTTTTGAATTTTTTTTAAACTTATTTTTATCTAGTTTTATTTTTTTTTATTATTTATTGTGTTAAACTCTGCTGGGGTTGTTAACAACTCCACCGTCCCAAGCCTAAGTAAAGGATTGGGGTTGTGTGTTAGGTTGCCGACAGCCAACACATAAAAAAAGCCACTCGAACCCCTTATGATAATGAATCCTACTTTAAATCATTTAAATGCTAGGTCATTCCCCCTTAAGTGACGCGTTGCGCCTACCTCCGAGTGTTTCAAAAAGTGAGCAAGGGCCGCCGTATCGATGCCTGGGTACAGTGAAATGGGGCAAAGGTTCCCATATATTTTCTGGACGAGCACGAGTAAAGAAGCTAATCCAAAACTATAGGTTTAGGGTAGCCACTTGGAAATATAGGAACCTTAACTAGTAAGACAATGGAATTGGTAGATGTTATGATTAGGATGAGAGTTAGTATAGCATGCGTACAAAAAACTAAGTGGACGGGTGAGAAAACTAGGGAAATTAAGGATACCGGTTTTAAACTGTATTATAGTGGTAAGGATAGACGCAGGAATGGGGTAGGAATCAGAAATGGAATAAGATTATGTTAGTTAAACTAGTTATTGGAGGGAATCTAGTGAACGTTATTAGTGCATACGCCCCTCAAGTATGATTAGATGATCAGACTGAGAGGGATTTTTGGGAGCGAATGGATGAGATCTTACAGAAGATACTCGTAGGAGAGAACCTAGTATAGGTGGAGATTTTAATGGCCATGTAGGCATAGACAAACTAGGCTATGAAAGGGTGCATAGCGGATATGGTTTTGGTGATAGAAATGAGGCTGGAGAGAGTATCTTAGATTTTGTGTTAGCTTCTGACCTGGTGATGGCCAATATTATGTATAAGAAGAGGGATGAGCATTTGATAACCTATAAGAGTGGGTCAGTTAAGAGCCAAATAGATTACTTCTTAGTGAGAAAAGTGGACCACCTAAAATGCAATGATTATAAGGTGATTCTGTGACACCCGAATTTTTACTTTAATTCAATACCGTGATTAGATCAATTACTCTTGAATAGAACATATATAATAATAATAGTAATAATACACCCTAATATATGTAAATAATACCATAACCAATAAAATAAAATAATTACGGTTGTAGGTGATAAAATGTAATCTAATTAGATTATCAAAAACCTTGGGCCTAATGCAAATTAAATCAAAGGTTAAGAAAGAAAGAAAAAAATGGTGGTTTATCACCATCCTAATATATAGGATGGTGACTAAGTAATCACCAGCTAGGCCACGTAATGGTCATGTGGAGGAAGGGAGAAATGGCACCTGTTAGATAGGTGGCCAAGTTTGAGCAACCCACTTAATTTGAAATCATGCAATCAGAGCCTATAAATAGAAAGCAACTGAGGGATCTCGAAAATATAGAGGAAAGATACAAAAATCTAAGGAGCAACGTGCTAGTTGCTAGTAGCATAGAATAACGAGACAATCATAGAAAAGTGAAGGCTAAGGGTCAATAATAAGGTAAGTTATATTATACCTTGAGTTACTAGAACATATTTTATATATGTCTTGAGTCACCATAATATGTTTTACAAATATTTTGAATTACCACAATTTATTTTATATAATTTATGTTTTATAATTATGTTAATGTTTCAATTACGTGGATTATTTTCTGAACTCTATTTGCTTAAATTGAAACCCATGGATATGTTTGACAATGATTTTATAAACAATTATTTTCTGTAAGTACCACCACGGGAATCCCACGCTTTGGGGGACTTAAATAACCATTGGCCTTTGTTTGGCCACTTTGTGGTCCTCTGTTTGTTATGTATCCATTGACCTATGTTCTAATTGTCACTCCAGTGACCCTTGTTCTGTTCTGTTTTGTATCGTAGTTATAGTTATTTACGTAATTTCTGTATTTCAGTTTATGCCACTTAAATGATTTGTTTATTCAACTTAAAATAACTATACATGGCTATTTTGTGGCGCTATACTCACAGTATGATATTTCTCACTCTGTTATGTGCTTATAGTTGTTACCCCTTTCAGGTGACGAGATTTAGCAGGATCAAGATGGGGGATAAATCACAGTGTTTTCTTTTTTTTATACTATCTGTATTTTTTATTGGACTCTTGTAATAAAATAAAAGCCCAAATGACTATTTTTGTTTCTTTATAAACTTTTGGTACCCAATTATTTTATTTTAATTTATTTAATTTATCCATTGTGCTACTACTACAGAAATTTTAGAATTATTTTATTTTTATCTTGTTGCGACGCTAAACTTTTGGGTATCGGGTTTGGGTCGTGACAGATTCTTGGAGAGAGCCTAGCCTCCCAATATAGAATTTTGGTACTAGATTTATGTTTTAAAGGGCAATATCAAGCTAGGAAGGATAGTGGACGTCGTAAGACGAGATGGTGGTACCTAAAAAGGGATTAACTAAAAATATTTAAGAATAGAATAGATAAGAAAAGTACTTGAGACTTGGAAGATGATGCTAACACTATGTGAAACTCGATGACCAATTTTATGAGGAGAATCTGAAGGGAAGTGCTTGGAGAGTCGAAAGGAATGGGACCCAGCTCTATGGAAACTTGGTGGCTGAGGGAAGAGGTTCAAGCGGTAGTTAAAGAAAAAAATAGTGCTTTAAAAAGTGTTAGAATGATAAAATTGAGAAAAATCTTAAGAGTTATAGATTGGCTAATAAGGAGGTCAAGAAAGTAGAGAGAGAGGCTAAGTTGAAAGCTTATGATGATCTATACACTAGACTAGATAGTAAGAAGGGAAAGAAGAGGGTATACAAACTTGCTAAGATACGGGAAATGAAAACAAGAGATTTTACTTAAGTTAAGTGCATCAAGAATGAGGATTTTAAGGTATTGGTGAATAATGAAGAGATTAAGGAGAGATGGAAGAACTATTTTGAGAAACTATTAAATGAGGAACGTAGAGGTACATCAATAGAGGAAGAAATAGCCAGTAATACGATAAACCAACCCTATAGGTTCTATCGTAAGATTAGGAACTTTGAAGTGGAGATTGCACTTAAGAAGATGAAATTAAATAAGGCTTTAGGACCCAATGATATCCCTATTGAAGCTTGGAAGTGTGTGGGTAAAAAGGGGGTTGCTTGGTTGACTAGGTTATTTAGCAAAATTTTGTTAACTAGGAATGTGCCAGATGAGTGGAGGAAGAGTATTTTAGTGACAATCTATAAGAATAGAGGAGATGTCCAGAATTGCAACAACTATAGAGGAATTAGGCTAATGTGTCATATAATGAAAGTGTGGGAGATGGTGATGGAATGCCGATTGTAAGATATAACAGAGGTGTCAGAGAATCAATTTGGGCTTATTTCTGTCAAGTCAACAATGGAAGCGATCTATCATTTAAGGAGAGTAATAGAAAAGTATAGAGAAAAGAAAAGAGACATTCATATGGTGTTTATTGACCTTGAGAAAGCACATGATAGAGTGCCTCGGGATATAACATGATGGGTGTTAGAGAAGAAATTGGTGACAAAGGGTTACATTGATGTGATTAGGGACATGTATGAAGGAGTGATGACCACTATTAGATCGCCTGCTGGAGAGACAAATGAATTTCCTATCATTGTAGGATTACACCAAGGATCTACCTTAAGATCTTATCTTTTTGCTTTAGTTATGGATGAGTTGAAGAGAAATATTACGGATAATGTGCCATGGTGTATGCTTTTTGCAGACGATATCGTGCTAGTGGATGAGACTAGAGAATGAGTTAACACAAAGTTGGAGATTTGGAGAAAATCACTTGAATCTAAAGGATTCCGGATAAGCAGAACTAAGACAGAATACATGGAATGTAAATTTAGTAACAGTAACAATGAAAGCAGAGAAGAAATGAAGATTGAGAACCAAGAACTACCTAAGAGTGAATATTTTCATTATTTAGGGTTGATTATCACAACGGCGGGGAAAATTGATGCGAATATGGCCTATAAGATTAAGGCATGATGGTATAAGTGGAGAAGTGCGTCTGGGGTACTGTGCAATAAACGAATACCCACTAGACTAAGAGGAGAGTTCTATAGAACGGCTATTAGACCAGTGATGTTGTATGGGACGGAGTGTTGGGCAACCAAGAAACAACATGTAGATAAGATGAGTGTGGCTGAGATGAGGATGCTAAAGTGGATGTGTGGCAAGACTAGACAAGACAGAATTAGGAATGAGTATATTCAGGAATGGGTATGAGTAGCACCGATAAAAGATAAGTTGAGAAAGAATCGATTGAGATGGTTTGGTCATATTTAACGGAGACCAACAGAGGCAGTAGTGAAGATATGCGATGTAGTAACGGTAGATGGAAATATTAGAGGACCGGGTAGGCCTAAATTAACGCTGGCTAGCGTTGTAAATAGAGATATAGATTTACTTAATTTGACTAATGAAATGGCTTTTGATAGAGTTGCGTGGAGAAGAAGGATTCATGTAGCAGACCCCATTTGATGCGACTTAAGGCTCGGTTTGGTTATTTATTTATTGTGTTACAATAACGTCTTTTTGTGTAGAAGTTTTCTCCTTTTATAGAGGTTTTTTTATCCATGTGTGGAGGTTTATTTTTCTCCTTATGTGGAGACTCGTATTCTCCTTGTGTGGAGATTCTCTTTATTCTTTTTAAGATTTATTTTATATTTCAATATATTTTATTGAATAAATTATATACATGATGTGCAATATATTAAAGTCTCATGTTTTTCTATAAAGTAAAATAAAAATTCTAAGAGGGAGCATTTGTTAGTTAGTTTTAATATTAAAATAATATCAATTCTAAAAAGTGATAAAAATAAAACATAATTTTACGTGTAAAGTGTTTGTTAGTTAAAATTTAAGTCTATACGTCAATAGTATGGTTAATATATGTTAAACTATTATAAGAGTAAGATCCACTTCAATAAATATTTATATTAAATAAAATAAATAAAAAATATATATATTTCATTTCATTAGTCACCACAGTACATCACTCTCTCGATGGATAGGCTAAAATAGTAAAAACGATATTACAAAAAGATTAACCCTTCTTCCTACTTTATTACACTTTTTTCAAGAAATTCTATTTCTACACACTCTTTTATCTCTGTGTACATAATTTCTCAATGCACACACTTATGAAATTAGTTTTATATTTTTGTTCTCAGTCCACACATCACATGTTCCAATTATACCCTAAACTAACATCCTTGTACACACACCACCTAAACCATTCATTCTAGGTGTAGACCCATTTTTTATTCCACCCACCTTGAAGGTGCAACATCAAACTCCATTGAAGAAGACTCACGGTGACTTCATTGAAGACCCATTGCATTGTTGAAAGTGAACATCTTCCTCCCATTTCGTTTTTCGTCAATCTGCGCTCTTTTGACAACTCCATTGAAGACCTACAACTCCATCTATCTCTTGTTTTTCATAAATTCTCGTTTTTTCCTAGAAGAAATTCAATTTTGCTCATTTGGTATTGGTTATCCAAATGAAATAGGTTTATTCAATTTTTAACTTCCGAAACATGTAAAAAAATTCAGAACTTAATTTTTGAAATAAATTCTTAAATTTGAAAGTTGAGTTTCGAATTTGGTTTTGGAACTTCATTTTCGAATAGAATCAATAATTTCAGCAGTTGTTATCCAAAAAAAGTAGACTATGGTGGTTGAATTTTGGTATGAAAATGGTCATACTGGGTCTTGGATTCGAGTTCGTAGACTATGCTCTTCACCAACTGAACACTAGTCTGTTACTGAAGTTGTTTCTTGACTTCCATCTATATTGAAAATATGGAGTTCTCGTTGTGTAGAGTAAACTCTTTTTAGTTGATCCAAACACAAGAAGAAGAAGATGAAACAGCTTGTCTCAGATTTGCAAACACTTTAGGAAATTGTTGGATACTACAGGGTTATGTGCTGATATGAAAGTTTGTGACTTTTCCATAGATTAGTCGTTGTGTTGGCTTTGAAACTTATACGCACATGCACTAGAAATTTAATAATCCTTTCACTTGATTTAAACTAAGAAATGGAGGAAGTAAGAAACAATGGAAAAATTAGGGTTTAATTTATTTTTTTTATTCAAAAGATGTTTATTGAATTTTTTATTTTTATTTTTAAATGATGTGTATAGAGAAAATTTTGACTTAATGTTATGAGTGTGTTTTGATGTCCATTAGGGTCATTTTATTTTAGGGTATAATTGTCATTAAAATAATATTTCATTAAGTGTGTGTACTGAGGTGAGTAAATGTAACATGCCTGGGGGGACCTGTGCGCATTAAACAGTTCGGACCCTCTTGATTTCTTTGATCTAGCCTCACGAATGCAATGTGAAACATAAATGAGAGTCCAGTTTTGGCAACTTTTATCGAAAATCCATTTTATTGCAAAACTTTTGCCAAAAATACACTGCATCACCAGATCTTAAAGTCACCATCTAATGTTTTGGAAAAATTAGGAAACCCGTGACTCGTACCAAGGCTACTATTCGTCGTCACCAAAGATGCTTGGCTCGGAACCTTAGGTATGAAAGGGGAATGTCATTATTGAGCACCCCCGCTCACCCGATCAAAAGATCGGCCTCTATTAAACCATGATATAAATTTTATTTTCTTTATATGTTCATATTCTAATTATTTAATAAATCTTAAAATTTACTATGTGAAGTATACAAGTATAGACTATGCCATTCATTTTGGAAGAATTTGATTTTATGCATTTCGAAAGAGTTTTGAAGATGTATAATCCAAATAAGTTGAGTTTACAAATATGAAAAATCAATATCATTCCAAATTAAGCAACACAATCTCCATCCACTGGCATTCATACAGTTATATCAAGTAAGCAAGTGACCACATGGTAGGATGTTTAAACATAATAAGAAAAATACACACAAGTGAGATGCTAAAGTATAAAAACTTACATATTTATTTATGTCCTGCGAATAGCTACAAAACAAAATTAATACAACATCCATGATCTTATATACAAAATCCTAATGCAATTCACTCATGAGATGTAACTAAAGATTCGGGTTTTAAGATATGACATGTGAATCATCTCAAGAACATGAAGTAGCGTACATAATCACATAGGAATTGATTAAATCCACAAATGCAAACTTAGCCGAATCAAGATGCATGAAACATGGATGCAAAGCATGAGTATAACGAAAAACAAAATATGATGCATATTTACAAATAAAGAAAGCAAGTAAAAGAACGAAATAGAAAGAAGCGGGGTGGGAAATTATTACAACACTTAAAAGAATAATTACAAACCAAATTGGAGAGGGATGAGGAGAATATTACAAGAAAATAAAAACCTCACAAAACACTCAAAATAAAATAAACAAAAGAAAAAGCTTTGTGTGCCTTGGAAACCACCGAAAGTTGGTTAACATCGGAAGACAATACCGTCTTGTTGCAAAACCAAGAAAAGGAACACACAAGAAATATGTATGTGGCTCAACTAACTACTATCAGTTATATTAAAACAAGAAAACAAATATAAAATAGAAAGTGCAAAATTACAACAAAACTAACATGAACCAAAAATCAGAAAACAAATATAAGATAGAACATGCAAGCTTACAACAAAACTAATATTAAATTAAAATAAGAAAACAAATTGTGTGAGTGATTTTCTGATCACACTGCCCTCCTTAGTGATTCAGCTGTAGAACATAGGCAGAATAGATGGCACCCTGCTGTCCTGCACAGAAAGAAAAGGCTCCGGCGGTGGTTCTTCCACCCGGGGGCACTCCGACGATCAAGTCAGTATATCTCTCAAAGATAATCAAGTATTCAACTCACAAGCTTGATTATAAAAACATACCTTAGACCCATGGGGGTGCCTCTTATTTATAGCCAACTCAATCCTAGTCCCAATAGGAGCCTGGCCCTAGTGGACTTAGGATTACTGTCAATCTGGGACTCTCAGTGGGATTAGGATAAACCCTCCAAGAGTTTCATCTTTACCCAAACTGAAGTCTTCTCTCAATCTAGGACTCTTTGTCCTTGATCCGCTTATCTCAGATTCCGATATCTTCGGGAATAACCTCGGCAACTCCAAGATAACCTCGGCGTAACTACCACGACACGTGGCACCTCAGCTGACACGTCGGCGTCACCTTACCACGTGTTGGTACTCAGAAAATATATCCCCACAACTACCCCCTAGGTTCTATTACCTCGGCATTCTGAGGTGATGAAACCTATATTGTTCCTCTTTTCAATACTTCGGCACAAGAACTCTTCAGCCGAGGTCGTTTATTTCAGGCCGACATGTCTTCTTCAAGAAAATGAATTCAAATGAACTCTCCCACGCGCATGAGCTGTCATGCATCACTTCTCAACCGTTTCCAACACACGTCGTATTCCCATTCGCTCGTGCCTGTGACGTGCCTGAAAAACTGTCTTTCATCCGTCTGCGCCGTCTGACGTATGCGCTGCTCCAGGCGTAATAAATGCCCTATTTTTGCCGCCGTTTCATGTTTTTGACAAAACTTTGTCTCTCTCTTTTGGCTCTTCATTTTTGCATTTCGATTTCTCCTGTTCTCTCTCTCTAAACTTCTGCTCAGATTCACCATTACTCAGGCTCAAGCTTTGCAACTGTTTCCATTATTTCATCCCAGCAAAGTTTCCATCGTTCCGTCATGTCTACATCCGTCGCCTGACTTCGGCAATCTTCTCACCGGCTCCATTTTTTCTGGTAAGAAACTATTCCTTTCGTTCTGATTTCTTCTATATTCTTTTGCTTATTTGCTGTTCATTACTGCTTTCTTCGTGCCTATTCCATGATTTCGCTTATGTTTTGAACATTTGCACTATTTCACCACTTTCATGCCACGGTTCTTGAGCCTGTACTTCTTGTACTCTTTATGCTTTTTGCGAACCCTACCTCTGTTTTTTATTCTGAAACTTTGTTCTTGTTTCTTGTTTTATGTGTTTTTCCCAGATTTGTACCTTCAATCTTTGCTTTCGTAGATCTAGGTTTGGGATTTGTCTGTAGAACCTGCCAATTCTTCATTACTATAGGTTGAATCCCATGCAACTCACCATTAACTCTTATCGAGTGATAAATGGTATCATTGCCCTAGCTAGGCAGGAGAACGTTAGGATCACCCTTGCCGACGTTCAATATTGTTATACCATGTGTGCCCTGAACTTGAAGGAAAAAGGCTATGTCTATTACCTCAAGCCGAGGTCCACCGAATTCAAAATCGTAGCCGACCTTCCAGACTCCAACAAGGGGGCTGGAGATGACTATGTCATTGTTTCTAGAAATTGGGAATTTGCCCCAGACGAGGATGCCCATCTCTTCCATCTTCCTCGAACAGTTAAAGAGGGCAAGGGTAAGAGTCTAGTGTCAACACCTAGTTGTTTGCTTTTTCAAGTCCTCAATACTTTGTCTGTTTCTAATGTTTTGTTGTTCTCTCTTGCAGAAGTTCGTAAGCCACCAAAAGACTTTCGCCAATCCTTTATCCCTGGTAAAGATTTGAAGAAACTCCTATACCTTCCAATCCAAAAGCACAGGGCTCCATTGGTACTGAATTTCATTCCAACGTACAAATCCACTCTGCCCGACGTTCCAAGGAAGAAGAAAAAGAGCCTCTCTCCTCCAACTGCCACGACTCAAACCGCTTCTACATCCAGAACAGATCAAGGGTCAACATCGGATCCGGCCGATCAACCATCAACTTCAGCTCCATACTTGATCCCTATTCTTGAACGAAAACGTCGACGAAGATTTGTCAAAACTGCCGAGATGGGTCATGCAAAACCTATCGCCAAGGATCTTCTTGCCAACATTCCATCATCCATTGATGAACAACCAACACAAACTCAAGCGCCACCAAAACCCAAAAGAATAAAGAAAGCTCAACCCAAGGCAAAAGTGACTCAGGTTGAGACTGAGGACACTTTGCTAGCTTCGAAACAGGCCCCAAGTCAAAGAACTGCTTCTGTCCCCTCAAAGAGGTCTGCTGAAGCCCTGCCTTCAGAATCTTCCAAATCAAAAAGGCCGAGGTCATCTGCGACAACCTCGGGCTCTAAAAAACCAGATGCCCCCTGGGCTCCTGAAATCACCATTGAAGACAAGCCTGTCATGGCTAGTGACAGCGCCGATGATATAAATGTCGGTGTTGCACTTAGCACTGCTCTACTACTCCCCGGCGATCTGGACCGCCACGCCGAGTTGAGTGATTGTGGGAATTATGCGTTGATGCTTCAACACTCCGTACAAGTAAGTCTCCACTGCTTGGTAATTATCTTCTTTCTGCCTTGTACTTAAAAATTTAACTTTCTTTCTTATGTTTTCTCAGGCCATCCAGCACGCCCACTCTTTTTCTTTGCAATCCTTTGAAAATCGTCAAAAGCTAGTTGATGTGAAGAGAGAGTGCTCCTCTCTCCAAAAAATAAATAAAGGCCTGGAGTCAAAAATGAAGAAACTGGAGGATCAGGCCGAAGCTGCTATCAAGGCCCAGACTGAAGCTGAAGAGAAGCTTGAAGTTGCTGAGGCTATTCGGAAAGTGGCCGAATCCCAGAAGAAAGAGGCCGAGGAAAAACGGGCCCAAGCTGAGAAAGAGCTCCAGGAGGCCTTGGCTACTAAGGAGGCCGAACTAAAAGATGTTGATGAAAAGGCCTACGCCCAGGGTATGGCCGATGTGACCGAGGCGTATGAAAAATAAGTTAAGCAAGCATGCAACAAGGGTTTCTCCCTTGGTTGGATGACTTTGCTCAAAAAACTCAACCTTCCTGAGGACTCTCCGCTGCGAAAGGCTGATGCTATTCCCCTGTCTTTTCCTCCAACTCCACCTCCAAGTGAAGATGTCGGCGACTCTGATGCTGAGGAAGAGGCCGAAGAAGAAGGGGATGAGGCTTTAATCAGAAGATCAAAGGATGCTGAGGAGACCAAGTCCGTCCTTCAGAATGAGCAAGTCCTAGACTTGACTCAAGATGAAGAGGGTGATGAGGCTTTCCAAGAAGTTGTTCCTGATATCGTACCAACCGACATCCCTTCTAAGGTCAAATCTGTTGAAGAAACTTTGAAAGAGATTGACGCTGAAATAGCGGCTGAAAAGTCAACTGAGGTGGTGTCCGATTTTCCAATTCAACCATCGGGGGGAGATGAGCATTAGTTCCAAGTCTTTTTACTTTTCTGCTTTTGCACTTTTATTTCTTTTGTATCTTCGGGAACAATGTACTTCTGGTAGGCCATAGTGCCTTCTTTGTATATAACTGCAACTGTTTTCCTCGGAATGCTTTAATCTTTAATTTCTCTTGGTTGCTTCTGCATGATTCTATACTTAGAATATTTTGCATGCCTTTCATCCTCCTTTGTGCAATCTTCTCGGGGTTACATACCTCGAGTATAATAACTACAAATTTTACTTTGGCAAGATACTAACCTGCAAACGTTTCATAAATTTCAACAAGTATAAAATGTATACTATTCAATGTTAACTCTGCAAACTTTTCACAAGTTTCAATAAGCGTTTAGGCAGTGATCTCTGTCTAACCTACTTGTAAATTGTTACAAATTTCAACAAGGATTAACATATACAGTAAACTTTTCTCAGATTATAACAAGTGCCAAATAATGATCTACTTGTAAATTGCTACAAATTTCAACAAGTGTTTAAACAATATACCTAGCTTGTACTTCAACCTGTAAATTGCTGTAAATTTCAACAGATGATCATATGTCGGCTTAACTTCAACTTGTAAATTGCTACAAATTTCAACAAGTGTTAAGCATTTTCTTTGGCTTAGCCAACCAGTAGATTGCTATAAGTCTGTAAGTAATAACATCGGCTTCATTTCGACTTGTAAATTGCTACAAATTTCAACAAGCGAAGAGAAATAGTAATCTCGGCTTAACTTCAACTTGTAAATTGCTACAAATTTCAACAAGTGAAGATAAGGAACAATCTCGGCTTAACTTCAACTTGTAAATTGCTACAAATTTCAACAAGTGAAGATAAGGAACAATCTCGGCTTAACTTCAACTTGTAAATTGCTACAAATTTCAACAAGTGAAGATAAGGAACCATCTCGGCTTAACTTCAACTTGTAAATTGCTACAAATTTCAACAAGTGAAGATAAGGAACCATCTCGGCTTAACTTCAACTTATAAATTGCTACAAATTTCAACAAGTGAAGATAAGGAACCATCTCGGCTTAACTTCAACTTGTAAATTGCTACAAATTTCAACAAGTGAAGATAAGGAACCATCTCGGCTTAACTTCAACTTGTAAATTGCTACAAATTTCAACAAGTGTTAAGCATCTTTGTCTCTTCTCTGCCCCCAATGTGAACCTAAGTTCCACTTGGGTTCTCATTATTCATGTCTCTCAGAAACAACGTTATATGTCTTTAACAATCATATGTGTTTGAGGAATTCTGAAAAGATTTTATTGATGACATCGGCCAAAAATAATGCATAACTAATGATAGAAAAATTTCAAATTACAAGTGTTCCAAGGTCTGGGTAATGCTTTGCCCTCATTACCCTCAAGCCGATAAGCTCCATTTCCCAACACCGAAGTAATTCTGTAAGGTCCTTCCCAGTTTGGGCCAAGTTTGCCCTCTCTGGGATCTTTCTTGCTGCCGACGACTTTTCTCAAGACTAGGTCGCCGACTTGAAAATCTCTTGGATTGACCTTCTTGTTGTAAGCTCTGGCAAGCTGTTGCTGGTATACTGCGAGCTGAATTGCAGCTTTCTCTCTTCGTTCTTCTAAAAGATCCAGATCTCGGGCTAAGATTATATCATTAGTCCCATTCTCAACTCCCTGGGTTCGGATCCCTGGGATGCCGACTTCCAGTGGATGACTGCTTCTGTGCCATAGGCCATGGCAAAGGGGATTCCCCTGTTGATCTTCTCGGCGTAGTCCGATATGCCCAAAGCACGTTGGACAGTTCGTCTACCCACTTTCCTTTTGCTGCCTGTAGCCGCCTCTTTATTCCATCCAAGATTACTTTGTTGGAGGCCTCTGCTTGCCCATTGCTTTGGGGAAAACTTGGTGTTGAAAAGTAATTCTTGATCTTGAATTTCGCGCAAAAGTTCTTGATGAGTTTGCTGTCAAACTGCGTTCCGTTGTCGGCAACTATGGCTCTGGGAATGCCAAATCTGGTGATGATGTTTTTCCATATGAAGTTCTTGACGTCCACATCTCGGATTTTGGCAAGAGGTTCTGCCTCTATCCACTTTGTGAAGTAATCCATCGCTACCAGCAAGTATTTTCTCTGCCCAGTTGCCTGGAGAAGTTGCCCAACAAGATCCATGCCCCACTGGGCAAACGGCCAAGGGCTGGATACTGGGTTCAGGTCAGCAGCTGGCTGATGTATTAAATGTGCAAACTTCTGGCATTGTTCACACTTCTTCACGTAGGCTTCAGCATCTTTTTGCATGTAGGGCCACCAATACCCCTGGGTAATGGCCCTATGGGCTAGGGATCTGCCCCCAGCGTGGCTGCCACAAACTCCTTCATGAATTTCATATAAAAAATCTTCAACCTGCAAAGGGTGTACGCACCTTAAAAGGGGTCCAGTGAAGGACCTTCTGTAGAGATGTCCGTCCGCAGTCAGGCTGAATCTTGCCGACTTCAATCTGACTTTGTGTGCCTCTTTGCGGTCTTCTGGAAGCTTTCCTTCTTTCAGGAATGCAACAATTGCATCCATCTAGCTTGGCCCGATGTCCACACACATTGCTTCGTGCTCTGTGTTCTGTGGTTCTATGCTCGGGCCCGACATGTAGTTAATCATGATTGTCCTTGTTTTTCCAGTCTATATTGAACTTGCCAGGTTGGCCAACGCATCGGCGTGGCTATTATCATCTCGGCTTACTTGGAGTAGTCGGCAGTTCTGAAATAAGTTTGCCAATCTGATGACCTCTTTTGCATATGCTGACATCCTTTCGTCTCTGGCTGCAAATTCTCCTATTGACTGGTTAACAATAAGTTGTGAATCACAAAAAACTATTACCTCATCCGCTTCTGCTGCTGCTGCTAGTTTAAGCCCTGCAATTAATGCCTCGTATTCTGCTTCATTGTTCGAGGCCTTGAACCCTAAACGGATGGACTGTTCTATTATTTCTCCATCTGGAGATATCAGTAGCACTCCTGCCCCCGTTCCTTGTCGGTTTGAACTTCCATCGACAAACAGTCTGAAGGAGTCGCCAATGTAGATGCTGCAAGGTCTGAGTTTTTCCTTCCTTTGCTCTTTTGCCTTGGGCTGGGATTCTCCTTGTTTGCTGGGACAATGTTCATCTAGGCTCAACGGAGCCCGATGTTCGACGGATTTAGGCGTGAATTCTGCCACGAAGTCGGCCAAAACTTGGCCCTTGATCGCTGTTCTAGGCCTGAACTCCAGGTCATATTGGCCCAAGGCCACTGCCCATCTTGCTATTCTTCCTGTTAAGTCTCCTTGTTGCAACAAGGACTTCAGTGGGTGCTCTGTTAGTACCACAATCTTGTGTTCCTGAAAGTAATGGCTCAACTTCTTTGAGGCCATTACTAAGGCCAGCATTAATTTCTCTAGTAGTAGATACCTTGTTTCTGCGTCGGCTAAGGTTTTACTTACATAGTAGACAGCCTTCTGTTCTCCTTTTTCTTCTCGGATTAGTACTGCACTTACTGCATGTTCTGACACGGCTAAGTACAGGAACAGCTCTTTCCCAGGTTCAGGTGTTGAGATGACTGGAGCCGTGATCAGATACTTCTTTAGGTCGGCCAAAGCGGCTTCACATTCTTCAGTCCATAGGAAGTCTGCGGTCTTTTTTACCAGGTTGAAGAAGGGTTTGCACTTGTCTGAGCTCCGGCTTATGAACCTGTTTAGGGCTGTTGCCCTTCTAGTGAGCATTTGTACTTGTTTTGCCGATGTTGGGCTTTGTAGATCCAGGATGGCCTTGATCTGATCTGGGCTGGCCTCTATTCCCTTTCTTGTTACCAGGTACCCCAGAAACTTTCCAGATCCAACCCCAAACGCGCACTTTGAAGCATTGAGTTGGAGCCGATATGTTTTGAGTATCTCAAATACCTCTTTTAGGTCGGCAAGATGATTCCTGGGCTCCTTGGTCTTTACGACCATGTCATTGATGTAGACTTCTACTGTTTGGCCGATCAAGTGTTTGAACATTCTGGTTACCAGCCTTTGGTAGGTTGCTCCTACGTTTTTCAACCCGCAAGGCATTACTCTGTAACAGTACAGACCCTTTGGGGTGATGAACGCTGTCTTCTCTTCGTCTGGGAGGTACATGGCTATCTGGTGGTACCCTCTATAAGCATCCAGGAAGCTCATCCTTCCGTGTCCAGATGTGGCATCCACCAGCTGGTCAATTTTAGGCAGAGGGAAGCTATCTTTGGGACAGGCCTTATTCAGGCTTGTAAAATCTACGCATACCCTCCATTTACCGTCCTTCTTCTTTACTACCACAGTGTTTGATAGCCATGTCGGATAATTGACTTCTCTGATGGCCCTGGCCTCTAGAAGTCTGTCTACTTCTTCCTCCACTGCCTCGACGTGCATCAACGTCGGTCTTCTGGCTCGTTGTATTACAGGTTTGGCCGTCCTGTTAACGTTCAATCTGTGACATGTGACCTCGGGGTCAATGCCAGGCATTTCATAAGGTGTCCAGGTGAACACCTCTATGTTTGTTCTCAAAAAGGATTCTAGTTCCTTTTCTTCTTCTTCGGCTAAGCCTGAGCCGAGGAGAAAAAAGCGCTCCTCGTCGCCCTCCTGGACGAGGATTTTCTTTAATGTTTCCTCATTCTTCTCGGCCGGCTCCTTGCCGACATCATCTAGGACCTTTGTGTCCTCATCTTCAATCTCTACCTTCCCAGGTTCTTGTATGTTGCAGGTTGTTTTCATTGCTGCCATGGAGCAATTTTTCGCCTGCAGTTGGTCTCCTCTCACTTCTTCGATTCCATGTTCTGTTGGGAACCGCAATAGTTGATGCAACGTTGAGGGAACTGCCCCCATTGCATGCAACCATGGCCTTCCCAAGATGATGTTGTACGGTGAAGGTGTGTCAATCATGATGAACTCTGTCCTAATCTTCTTAGTTCCAGCTTATATTTCCAAGTTTGTAGCGCCTAGTGGCCATGTCGGCGTTCCATTGAAGCCGACCATTGGGCCATTTGATTGCTCCATGTCATCTGGGTGAAGTCCCAGCTCCTTGTAACATCTAACATACATGATTTCACAGGAGCTGCCTTGATCTATCAGGATGCGTTTCACTTGGCACTCCCCAACCTGGAGGGATACTACCAAGGCATCATTATGTGGGTGCTGGACCATCTCTAGGTCGGCTTCGGTGAAGGCTATCATCGGGCCTTGGTACTTTTCAGGCCGAGGTCTTTTCTGTCCGACCTGGTTCACGTGCTGCAGGTGTTTTACTCTTTGGGTTTCTCCCCGTATGTCATTTGCGTTCACCTTGGAGTGAATTACATTAACCACCCTAGGCCCCCCTCCCTGTGGTTGCTGTGCTGGGGGAAGCGGGGCTGCTGCTGCTTGAGGCAACCTTGCCTACTCATCTCTGGTCCTTGCTTCGTCGACAAGATCCCTCAGATGGCCTTGTCTTACTAAGTCCTCTAAGTGTGCTTTTAGGGCTCTGCAGCCCTGAGTTGGGTGCCCTTCTTCATTGTGGTAAGCACAACGCCTACCAACGTTCCTGTCCATGAATTCCCCTGGGGCCTTTGCTGGCGCTCTGAAGTAAGGTTGATTTCGGATTTGATCCAGGACTTTGTGGATCGGGATTCGGAACACAATCGTCACTGCCTGTGTGCCCCTCAATTCTGTCTCTGCTTTGCTAAATCCGTTGTTACTTCGGCCTTGCTTCGGCAAGGCGTTCCCCTTTTCCTGTTTTACCTCCTTATTCCCCAATGTATCCTCCTCGGCTCTGGCATACTTCTCGATTCTTGCCATGAGCTCTTCCATGCTCTTCGGCAAAGTTTTTGCCAAAGATTTCCGTAGCGGCCAATTGTCTTTCAGGCCGTTCTTGAAAGACATGACCGCCACTTCTTGGTTGTAGTCGGGTATTCGATTGAACACCTCGTAGTATCTCTTTGCATAGGCCCTAAGGCCTTCATCCTTGCTAATCCTCAGAGCCATCAATGCGTCCACCCTTAATGGCTGTAGTTTATTTGTCACGAACCTGGCCACAAACATCTCGGCCAGTCCTTCCCAAGTCTTCACGCTTCCCTTCGGTAGCTTATGGAACCAATCTGATGCAATTTCCCCGAAGGATGAGGGGAATACTTTGCAGAGCAACGGCTCGTTCCCACTGTACAATGCCATTGAGTTTAAATATAGTCCGACGTGAAAGTTGGGGTCGGACTTGCCGTCGTATATTTGAAACCTCGGCATACTGAATCTTTTCGGCGCTTCGAACCTGTCTAATTCCACCAAGAATGGTGTCCTCGGCTTATCTGGGGACGTTACCTCGGCTTCGGCATTCTGCTGTTTCCTCTTGAGGTAATCTCTAAAGTCTTCTTTGCTTCGCCCAGGAGCTCGGCTATCCCTTGATTTCAGTCTCTTCGGTATACTACTTTCTGCCTCGTGGTGAGCCCTTTTTGACCCTTTTCCATGGGTTGTGTCGAAACATAGTGCTTGTCCCTGAACATGCCGATGTCCTCTAGAATCTGCATCCTTTGCATGTTGCGTCCTCCATGACTCTTCTTTCTTTGGCTCCCTTTGTCCGACCTCCCTGGAGGGTCGTTGAGAGTGTCTTTCGCCGCCGTTGTGCTGAAGTGCTAAAGGGATCTGTCCCCCTTTCTGGGTGTTGGCTGCTGGAACTGGGGTGTCATGCAATGGGAAGGGTGGCTGCATGACGTTGTTTTGCATCATGAAGTTGACGACCGATTGCAGGTCTGCCAACTCTTTTACTTCCTCATCCCTCCATAAGCACCTGTCCCTCCATACCTGGAGGTTATCTTCGTTGTAGTATCTGTCTTGGTCTGTCTTCTTTGAAGTGTCGCCCTCCTGGCCGACATTTTTACCTCCACGCCCCTGTCTGCGGGCTTTTTTGTTGTGGTTGTCTTCTTCAATATCATGGTTGATAGGCCTGCCACTCCCAGCGGGAGCATCGTCCCCAACTTTTTCTTTTTGTACGTTACTGGCCATCTATTCGTCTTCGTTTCCACAGACGGCGCCAAATTGTGTGAGTGATTTTCTTATCACACTGCCCTCCTTAGTGATTCAGCTGTAGAACACAGGCAGAATAGATGGCACCCTGCTGTCCTGCACAGAAGAAAAGGCTTCGGCGGTGGTTCTTCCACCCGGGGGCACTCCGACGATCAAGTCAGTATATCTCTCAAAGATAATCAAGTATTCAACTCACAAGCTTGAGTATAAAAACATACCTTAGACCCATGGGGGTGCCTCTTATTTATAGCCAACTCAATCCTAGTCCCAATAGGAGCTTGGCCCTAGTGGACTTAGGATTACTGTCAATCTGGGACTCTCAGTGGGATTAGGATAAACCCTCCAAGAGTTTCATCTTTACCCAAACTGAAGTCTTCTCTCAATCTAGGACTCTTTGTCCTTGATCCGCTTATCTCGGATTCCGATAGCTTCGGGAATAACCTCGGCAACTCCATGATAACCTCGGCGTAACTACCACGACACGTGGCACCTCGGCTGACACGTCGGCGTCACCTTGCCACGTGTTGGTACTCAGAAAATATATCCCCACACAGATATAAGATAGAATATGCAAGAGTACAATAAAACTAATATGAAACTAACACAAGAAAATAAATATAAGATAGAACATGCAAGAAAAATGAAAGAATTAAAAATTTACCTTCCAAAGAAAGATTGAACTTTTTGATTTTCAAACTTCATCTTGATCACCCTCAAAGTTGTGAATTATGACTTTAATCCTCAATTCAAGAGCTTGGAATTTGAGCTTAGAATGATAGTTTTGAACAAATGTATGATCACTCTTTTCTTGGCAAGAATACTCTCTCTTTGATTAAGGCTTTAAGTAGTTTTGACAAGGGAAGATAAGATGTAAGAGGCTATATAATTTCACTAGTTTGGCAAGGAAACTCTCTTGTTTTTAAGACTTTCTTTTCTCTCAAATTCTAACACAATTTTAGCATTCACTCTCTATATTTCTCTTCTTCAAAAATCCATCCTCAAATTCAAGACTAGAGCTCTCATTATATAGCCAATGCAAGTGGTCAACGGTGGAAGACAAAGTGGAGGACAAAGTGGAAGACAAAGTGAAGGACAAAGTGGAAGATAATGGAGCTAATGGGGGACAATGTATAATGAAGGTGAATGATGAATAGTGATGGTGGTGTGTGATTTAGGAAAATGGATGATGTGTTGAGATAGTGGGATGTGATTATAAAAGTAGATAGTGAGTGGAGATGATGGGATGTAATTATGAAAGTAGATAGTGAGTTGGGACGATGAGGTGTAATTATGAAAGTGGATGGTGACTGGGGATTGATGGGATGTGATTATTAAAGTGGATGATGAGTGGAGATGGTGTGATGTGATTATGAAAGTAGATGGTGAGTAAGGACGGTAGGGTGTAATTATGAAAGTAGATGGTAGGTAGGGATGGTGTGGTGTAACTATGAAAGTGGATGATGAGTAGGGATGGTGAGGTATAATTATGAAAGTGGATGGTGAGTGGGGATTGATGTGTAGAAAATTTGGTAGTAGAGATTGAAGAGACAAGATTCTTTTGTTAGTGGAGATTGGTGAATTTTGGATAAAAAATAATTTGGCAAAAAAATGTGTGAAGGTTGGGATTAAAGCTCAATTTCTCTTTGAGGATTATGTGAGAAAGACATTCTGATTGTCATCATAAGGTAATTGAAAGAAAGCGCCTAAGTCTTAGGGTCGGTCAAAATGGAGTGTCTACAGTAAGTGTATGGAAATAGAATTTTTCACTTTTTTTTTTTGTAAAAAGTAAAAAAAAAATTAAATAAAAAGTCAATTTTCAAAACAATCCTTAGGCTTGTTTTGGTAATTGCCTAAAATAGCTAAAAAGCTACCACAAAAAATTCAAATTTTGTCTATATTTTTTTACACATTTTTTATTTATAAAAAGTTAAAAAATTAACTAAAATAGTTAATTCCTAAAACAACCCTTAAACTTTCAATAGGTCTTAATAGTTGGACCTAATTCTCATAAAATCTTGTTGAAAATAAGTCTTAGTAAAATCGTTACTAAAAATAATTTTTTGTAACAATTTTTTGCAAATGTCGCTAAAAATTGACAATTAATGACTTTTTTTGTAACAATTTTTATAAATTATCACTAAAACTTACAATTAATGACTTTTTTTGTGACGAATTTTTCAAACTATTGTTGAAATTTAAAAATTAGTGATTTTTTTGTGACAATTTTTTTTAAATTGTCGTTAAAATTTATAATTAGTAACATTTTTTGTAACAAATTTTAAATTGTCGCTGGACATTATCAATTAGTAACGTTTTTTTAATAGTATTTAATGAAAAATGCTATTAATTCTCGTAGGATCAATTAGATAATAAGTCCACCTATTAGGACCTACACGTAAGTCCTCCCATTCTTTATTTGATTCATTGGAATGAGTTGAAATAGAATAGAATGGAATGGAATGATCATTCATTAGGCTCACATATTTGAATGACATTCTATTGAAATGATAAATGATGATTCTATTTGTAATGCATTTTGTCATTAGTTTTTTAATCAATCAAATATGGGAATAAACATTTTTATGGAATGATCATTCCATTCCGTTTCATTCCAGTGAACCAAATACTACCTTAGTGTCTAACCGTAGCATTGGAGGACATTTGCTAAAAAGTTAAAAAATTACTACAAGCTATCAAATTATTTTCTTTACTTTTTTAAAAAATATTTCAAAAAAATAAAAAAATCATAAAAAGTCAATTTTCAAACCAGTTCTATGTGACTAACAATGCACTTATGAAGGCAATGGAGATGTTTTATAGCCCCTCTCCCCTTCCCATATTAATAATCCCTTTTAAAAATTTATTTTTTTAAGAAAATATAACAATTATAATTTTTTTAAGAAAATATAACAATTATACTTTGAATTCAAATTTTATAGGATTAATTGAAAAAATATCATTCTATTCTCATTTTCAATATATATATAATTACTTTACAAAGGATAATTGATGTAGGCCGAAAGGTACCACATTGAGGCCACTTGAGTTATATTTTTAGTCTTTTAATATTGTTTGTTTGGTGGAGATGATGTGTTTTGCGCATTTTTAGTCTTTCAAAGTATTTTGTGCATTTGTACAGATTTGGCAAGTAACAAGCAAATTCAATCAAAAAGGGCGCAAAAGCAGATTCTCCGTGCGAGGAACGAAAAAACCCGGCTTGCCACCTCACCGCATGTACGGCCGAGCCCTACTACACGTGCAGCCCATCGCCACTCGAGCGGCCCACCTAGGGTTATGTGCGTGAAATTTTTAGTCTTTTCTGCTGGGAATAAAAGGAAGAAAAAGGGACTATAAAAGGGTTCGAAAATTATTCTAAGGAAAAGAAGGCTAGGGTTTTGAAAATGTGATTATTCTCAAACTTCAAAGGAAACTTTCATGGGGGCTTCCACCTCTTCCATCTTTTCCACCTCTTTCCACTCCTCCATGAGTGGCTAGGCTATTCTTTTCTAGGATTTTGATGAAACCCTAGCTATGTAATTAGGTTTTCTTTTTGGTTTTTGATTATGTAAAGGTTTAAACAATTGTATGGTGTTTTAGAAGTTTCAAATATATATATTTTCCACTATTTCTTTGAGTATTAGGCTTTCTGTGATTATTGAATGCTTTCCATATAATAGTTTTATTTTCTTTCATATTCAAAGTATGAGACGAGCCATACTACGAGGGACAAGTCGTTTTGCTACCCTAGTTTAGAGCAAACGACTCGTACTACTTGAGATGGTTCATGCCTATACATTGAACGTGATAACTCTCTTGATAAATGCTTCGAACCTGTAGTTACGAAGTATTATTTAGTTCGAATTGTAGCATAATTGATTTGAAATTGAAACCTTATTTACGTAACTAGTGGTGAACTCATTGCCCTAGGTTTTTTTCCAAATCAGTAAATTCATCTTTATTTATAATTGCTAGTTTATTCGCTTTGTTTAATTTAATTATTATTAGGTTATGAACAATCAATCTTTTTATCAAAATTAATTTAGGAATTTAGCATTTAAATTAGTTTAATTTCATAATTGTCTCTGTGGATCGATACTTGGACTTACCATTACTCTAAGGAATTTGGTTTAGTTTAGTGTTTATATTTGGTGTGTGAAACGACCCATCAAATTTTGGCGCTGTTGTCGGGGAGTGGTACGCTAACTTCCTTCGTGCCTTGCACCAATTTGACTTCGGGTTTTGGGTCGACATGCCTATTTTGATCTTCAACCAGATGTTCCGTATCCTTAATGAAGTCAAGTTGCACAACACCCGAGGAGATTCTACATGGGTCCTTCCTTTCGCCAACTTCATCACTGCACTCATAATAGGCCAAGGGATATACCCACTTGAACCCAATGAGATTCAGCTTCCGCTGTCAACGCTTTATGGTAAAACCTACTAGCGCCAAACCACTGCTTGCCTGCTGTCTCCACTACTCCTCCCCGATGCCCCAACCAATCCTAATGATGTTCCAGTAGAGCCCGTCGCCGCACTAGCCCCAGCGTCACCACCATTCTGTATGATGCGGGCACAATATTAGGCTCTTTAGATAATCAAGCCGCTATTCAACAATTTGTGGTTGATCTTTGGGCAGACTACCAGGCATATCGGGATCACTCGCAGATGGCCTTTGATGGTATCAGCAGTCAGTTGCAACTCTGCAAACTAACTTCTACGCATATCGAGAGTCGAGCCAACAGCGGTTTGATCAGCTTGGCGCTAGGATTCATGATGAGGCATTTGAGACTCAAACACTGATGCTTGCCCTATTTGAGCTATATTTTCCGCCACCGCCAGATCTAAATCAGTGATCTTTATTCTATTTTCTTTGTTTTATTTCTTTATTTATTTTTGTTTTGCTTTATTTTATTTTATTTTTTTCTTTTCCTTTAATACTGTACAGTCCAAAAAAAAAAAAAAAAACTATGTGTGTATTTGGTTCATCCCTGCCTCCCTGGTTGTGCGCCTATGCCGTCTAGTAAGATCTCTCTCTCTCTCTCTCTCTCATTTTACTATCTTCTTTACAGTTGCTTACATTGAGGAAAATGTTCTATTTCAATTGGGGGGTGAGGGTATTTATAAAAATAATTCATGTTTGTACTTGCTGCACTTGATTGCACCACTTCACTTGATGTTCACTTTGTGACAGTATGGTAGTGATATAAGCATATGTTAATTAGGGAACATTGTGGACTTGTATGAAAAAGGTTTATTAGGTAAATACTCGCATGTGATGTTTGTACTAGGACAGTTGTTTGTGTTTGTGGTATTAGTACACTTGTCATGAGTATGCCTTGATTCACATAGACACACTTTCATAACGGTAACCTCTCTATTCTAATCCCTGGTGTACATCATTGATAATTGCTAGTGTGGCAGAAAAGAATAAATGACTAGCCTTGATTCTCAAAATAAAAAATTAAAATAAAATAAAATAAACACTTGACTTGTTTGGGTTCATAGCCTCTTTAACTAGAGTTATTAAGCCCATAGGGGTGTCTCTACACCTAGTGCCCTAAAACCGTTTAATTTGGGAGTCATTGGCCCAATACTTGCTACATGGGTTAATTAGAAAGCTTAAATGACCTAGACGTTACACAGTTGAGAAAAAAAATAAGGAAAATGACTTGTTCGGATTCGTAGCCTTTTCAGCTTGAGTTATCAAGCCTGTAGGGGTGTCTTCACACCTAATGCCTGTAGGGGTGTCTTCACACCTAATGCCCTAAAACCGTCTGGTTTGGGAGTCATTGGCCTAATGCATGTTACATGGGTTGATTACAAAACTTAATGGATCAGGATATTGCACAGTCTTTTTATAAAAAATAAAAAAATAAAAAAAAATTTAAGAATCCTAGTTACAAAAGTTTAATCTTGTTTGTATATATTGAGGGTTATTATGAGTTACACTGGGCTATTATAGTGGACAGTTAACTAGTATGGAGAATGCACTTTATACTAAGGGTACTGATGATGTGTTTACTAGCATTCACAAATACAAAGGGACTTTACTTTTGTATTAACTGAATTGTGGTTTTGGCTCTATAGATTCTTTCATGCTTGTCCATTGTGCTTTCAATGACTCATCATGTCTTAATATCACACTGTAGTGGCACATAAGTTGATTGTTAGGTGGAGTAGTGTGGTTAATTGTTGTTGAGAAAATATGAATATGTTGATATTTGTGGGTATCATTTCTGGAAACCTTCACGAGACTATACTTGTCCACTTGGGGTAACCTTGTGGTTTAAAGGATTGTTGCATATGTTAAATGCAATCGTGATCCCTACGAAGGTGGCTTAGAGTTATTTTACTTTTCTTATTTCTTTTGTTTTGCTTGAGGACAAGCAAAATGTAAGTTAGGTGTAATAACCCTCACCACTGTTTACCGAATAACCACTGATTACTGTTAAACCGAGACTAATTATGATTGATAACTGAAGTAATCGAAATACTGAACTGACTGACTGAAATCTGAAACTGATTGACTGAGTATACGTTAGTTAAATTGTATTCTATCTGTTTGCTTGCCAAATTATCTATTCATGTCTTTGTGTTTAAATTGCTAATTGAAGGCCTTATCGGCGGCCGAACCGGAAATCGATTAGTGTTTTATGATCGTCATAATTTATGTGATTTTATGGTGTAATTAATTGAAAATTGATTTTGTATGATTAAATTAGATTAAATATTGATAAATTGCATTAGTTGGACTTAATTGCCAAAATGCCACTTAGTGGCCACTATCTAAACACTTTGAGCTCATTATGCATTACAACAAACATTTCATCAGCCTATTTGAGCACACAACCGACCAAAGAGAGAGAGGAAGTGAGAGTAGTGAATTCAACATAGAGAATTGGCTTGAACCTTGAGGAATTGAAGCTTAAGTGCATAATTGAGCCTCTAGACTTGCAATTGAGGAACCTAGGTATGAATCTCACCCTCTTAATTGTGTATTTGAGTTCCTCCTAGCATGGATCATGGTAGTTTAAAGAGCTAAGTCAAGAATTGGTTCAATGTTGTTGAATTGAAGCTTAATTGTTGCATGCATGGCATACTCTTGCATTTTTGAGCTAGTTCTTCATAAATTGGGCATGCATGCTCATATTTTTACAATAGACCATGAACTTACCATGTTTTTGAAAGATTTGGCTCACTAGAGCATGTTTTGGAACTTGGAAGTTGTTTAAAGTTTATGCATGTCATGTTTGGGTCATGTTAATGGAATGGGTTTGAAACTTGGATTTAATTGACTCACCCTTGGGCTTTGATTTCACAAATTAAGCTTTGAAACTTGTTGTATATTGAGTTTTGATGTGTTTTCCAAAAATTGGGCCCAAGAGGTCGAGTTTTGAGCTGTAGAATGCTTGGTTTGAGCTTGGGAGGCAAATTTGGAAATTTCAGAATTTGGCTTCTTCGCTTGAGCGAAGTATTCTACGCTCGAGCGACCACTGTTTACTCTGAGCACCGCTCGAGCGAAGGAATGGTGGCTCGAGTGTAAATTTCAAGCTCTTAGAATCTTGGTGCACGCAGACGCACGCTCGAGAGAGAGAACCTACGCTCGAGCGAGGACTGTGTCTTACGCTCGAGCGAGCGTCGAGCGAGCATCGAGCGGAGTTTTCCAACATCTAGCACTTTTTTCATTTTTGCAGACCGCTCGAGCGAGGAAGTCCACGCTCGAGCGACCCTACTGTTTTGACAAGCTCGCTCGAGCGAAGAAATCCACGTTCGAGCGAGACCCCTATTTTCTGAAAAATTCTGAAAATGTTTTCTAAGTGCATCTTTTCATCCTCATCCCATCCTAGGCATTCTTAGGCCTAGTCTAAGGCATCTTAATGAGGATATAGATGTAGAACCACACCGAGGCAATTTAGGGATTAAGTTATTACTTTCCCAACTGTGTAGCTTAGTGTGTGTTCAATCTGTAAACTGTGTAGGGTTGGCTTTCCGAGGGGACGCTCTAGTTTACCGTAGCCCAGAACTCTGTGAGTAACAATTGTGTGAAGATATGTTCAAAATGATTATCTTTTGAATATTGAACTGTACTGTTTTCTGAACTGTCACTGTTAACTGAATGAATGTATGTCCTATATTCTGAACTGTATTGTGGCATCCTTAGCAACTACTGTTACTGACTGTTACTGTCACTACTAAAAAAATGACCTTTTGCTACTATATTATTTGCGACCCCCTAATTATCAGTCGCAAATAATCTATTTGTCCCTTATATTTATTTTTTCTTCCTTTTTTTCCCTTATAATTGCCCTAGCCCTATTTCACAAACATTGATATCGTTCCCCCCCCTTCTCTCTCTCTCTCTCTCTCAAATCAATCGTCGAAGGTCTCAGTTCTCAGGTCGCCATTAACGTTTCTCTCTCATTAAAGGTTCATAACCTTATTTTGATTGAAGATTCAGAACTCTCTCTCTCTCTCTCAACTCTTATACGCACACATCTCTCTCTCCCTCTCAACCCTCTCTAAGCTCCATCGAAGATTCAGATCGAAGCTCCATCGAAGCGATTTTGAAGCTCCATCAAAGATTCATACCTAAGCTCCATCGAAGATTCAGATCGAAGCCCCATGGAAGCGATTTCGAAGCTGCACCGGCGAGGTAGCGAGCTCCACCGGCTCATTTGCAAAGATTCAGTGATTTCCAGAAGCTCAGATCTGAACTCTGACCCCTCGATTACTCGCATTTCAAGCTCCGATCTGGAAAAAATCTCAGTTCGATTCTTGAGGTATGTTCGGATTGACTCAATTTGTACGATTATTTGTTGTTCCCTTCATCTCTCTCTCTCTCTCTTATGGTTCTGCAATGGTGGAGGGGCTGGGAAGGGGTAGGTAGATCGTCGGATTTTGGAGGATAGGCAAGGGGATTACTGAGTTTGGTCCTGGAGGGAGGGATTTCTATATCAATGTGCAGATACATAAATGATATATACTGATATATATATATATTTTAATAATGTCTATTGGAAATGTTTCCAGTGTTATTTCTGTTGAGAATGAAACCAGATTTTATTCTAGTTACATTCATGAATTTACATATGTTCAATGAATTTACTCTCTGAAAATAATCGAAGTTATTGTGAGAAAATTATCTTTCAAACATGTTGAGGAGTTATTCCCTTTTACAGAAATAAATATTCTCATAATGGTTAATTCTGTGTAAAATTTTCAGGTATGCTTATGTGCTTTCTGGTTTTTCTGCATCACTGCTGGGTGGTAAGCTATAACCCAGCCTGATGAGTAGTTATTGTTTGCAAATACACTTCTGTATTCTGATTCAGTTCCTTAATTAAATTTAGGATGGACATCTCAGAATCTTTGAATGGCCAACCCCGCGCATCATTTTAGATGAACCAAGAGCTCACAATTCCTTCCAAGATATGGATTTTAGGTTGGAATTTAGCTGACTTGTTCCTTATTATGTGATATTTCATGCATAATAATATGTTTACATTGTTGGTGTGCACATCTGTAATGTATTTATCCATATATAGGCGAATGCATTTGAAATGCAAAAGTTTGGCTTAAAGGTTTTCAATAGTAGACATCCACATTTATGCAGGCAGTTTGTAAAATAATTTTTAAATGTGACAGTTCCGTAACATTTTGAAACATTGTAAAAGTTTGTGCTTAACTGATTAGCTTCTTATTATTTTTACAGCCTAGACTCAGAGTTCTTAGCTACAACATCTACTGATGGTTCTGCAAGAATATGGAAGACAAATGATGGTGTTCCATTGACTTCTTTAACTAGTAACCCGGTATAGTTGATTTAAAATTTAAAATTTTTATTTTTTATAATGTGCCCAATGCCTTGTACCATATGAAAATTTTAACTGTGAGGTATGCTTGTCTAGCTAATAGAGCAGTCACTGCTGTTTGGGACATGAGTACATGGAACAGAATTGGGCACAAGAGACTACTTAAAAAACCTACGTCAATAATGTCCATCAGTCTTGATGGGAAACATCTTGCTCTGTAAGTGCTCTTCATTTCTTCTGTTCTTTTTCTTTTTTTTCATTAAATACGCTACTTTGCATAGACTGCAGTTCTTAGAACGAGATGGAAGAATAAGTATTTCTACTTTACGTAATTGAACTTCTTATGTGGAATGTAATATTTATGACTCGTGGCATATAACTTGCCATGAGCCTTACATTTTTAAAAATTGACTGTTTAGCTTGTTACTTTGATTACATAGTACAGATAAAATTCCACCTTCTCCCCTAAGTTTGAGATTAGCTTTAAATTTTTTTTAAAAACAATTAAATTTAAATACATTTTTAAAGTTTGTTAAGGTTTCAAACAAATCCTGTTCACATCCTGGCCTCCTTCTAGGGTGACAAATACAGGATTTTCAAAAATGGTTAAAACTTAATGGGGCTATCTTAAATCCCAAGGGGTTGGCCAAGTCTTGAATTCAAATCATCTCTAGATATTAGAGGTTTATCCGATCGTTAATTTACTGTAAAAATTAGTTAAGATACATGTAAACTAACCAAACACCTAGTTAAAAAAATAAAAAAAATGGGACTTTCTTAGCCATGTCCAAATTTAAAGATTCTCCATCATTTTGCTCACTTGGAAATGAAATGGTGCATGCATATGAGCAGAAGGCAGCTTGTTAGTGGAAAGGGTGGTGTGTCAATGGCTGAGACTTGAGAGAGTTGAGGAGGGCAACTTCCTGGTGAAAATAATTATTGGATAGGAAATTCTCTGCCTGGAACTCCCTTATCCCCTGCTCCTCTTTACTATATGATCAGATGATAAAGATTTATTGCAGTAAAAAAATTACTTGTCTTTATTACACAGTCTTGAGTAAAATTTATATTAAAAGTTAGCTAAAAAATTAGCTAGAGTTGAGAATGCCCTGATCTACTTATTACTTTTGTATCCAAGCAACAGGGATGCATATCCATACTCAAACTCTGATACCATATTACACAATTTTGGTAGAATTCATGAAGGTGTGTGCTCACTCACTCTCATAGTCAACTGTCATGTTAGGCTGGTAGGAGCTGGTGTAAGTCCTGATCCATTGGTGGTGCCCATTGTGAATCTGCAGTAAAAATGATTTGCGTAAACATCAAATTATATACAATTAATATAGTCAACTGACATACGATTTCCAGTGTAATTTGGTTTTTTTTGTTTTTTTGGATATGTAAGCATTATTGAAGAGGAAAACATGCTTTGTACACCTCACTTCCAGAATAATTTTAATTCGTGGCACATAGCATTTTTTTTTACAATTAATTGTATCATCTGTGGTCTTGGCTGCTCTGTCAGTTGCCCCATATGACAACACGCGTGGGGCATCTCATTTGGAGCTTGAACATGAGAAAGAGCAGAATTTGAGGATGGCTAACCTTATAGGGTTCATTATTGACCCTAAACTTGAGAGTAAAGAAGTGGTAATGTTCAATTGGGTATGCTTTCATGTTAATTTCTACATGTATTTTTCTTATTCTGAATGATTGCCTTTTTTTGTCCACAGCTTTCACGGTCATCTCTTCTCACAGAACTGGTAAGCACAAAGATATCTGCTCTGTCATAATAATCCTCTCTCCTCTTTGTATTAGTGACGTTTTCTTCTTCTTCTTCTTCTTCTTTTTTTTTTGTTTTTGTTTTTTTTTGTTTTTTTTTTTTTTTTTTTTGTTTTTGTATGATTGCCTTTTTGCAACTATTTTTTTGCGACTGCCATGTCCACCCCGTCCCGGAGAGAAGGGTGAAATGCATGTGGTGAGTTGAATCTCCTGTTAGAAAAAATTAGTAACAGTCTGTTTATTATGCTTATTATGAGGTAGTTCAACTGGGAGTTTTGCAAATTAATATTTAGAAACATTATCTAGAGGAAATGATGTCTGTTGTTCCATTCTTTAGGTTCCTGTACAGTTGCCCTTAATTTCTGCCCTTAGCAAAATCAGCTTATCGATCCCTTCTGATCTCCGGCCAGTGGAAGCAAGGCAAAGTATACTTTTTGCTATACAGGAGCTTGAAAAACGTTTCCCTCAAGGTCTTCCAAAGCTTAATCCTGTTAAGGTATATGCAAAATAGTTTTGGATGCACCATTTTAATTTTATTTTATTCAATCATGGATACTTGTGACACAGCTTAGCAGTAAATTAAATGTAAATTCAACCGTTAAATTGGTAGTTAGGGATGGCAATTAAATCCGACCTGAGCCTCCTCCGATCCGTCCCCGCCCCGTTGGTGGTAGATTTCTTTCATTTTATCGGGTTTGGGGCAGATATGGGGAATTATTTTGTGTATCCCAGGGTGCACAGATGAGTGATATACTCATCTGGCGTGATATCATATACCAGTCCTGGATTGATGGCTCTCTCGGGGTTTACATGTCCAGCTCCAGTTGCGAAAACTCCTGCAGGTTTGTCTCTATCTATTATTGGCCTTCCTGAATGGTCTGTGATTTCCAAATTATGATAAATAATGTTAGAATGTGCTTATTAGGGTTTGTGTATGACATTTGCTAGAGCTTGGAAAAAATTCAAAGTTCAGTTTCTAATTCCCGTTACTGATTGACTGATACAATTGATACCTGGTACACACCATTGCAACAGTTTCACTGGCCAATTCTGCAATTTGAAACCATGGCTTGAGCTTTGTTTGTGTATGGCTAGTGGAGTTTTTGTCAGATTGATAGTTGACTTTTTTTCTATTTATTAAATTTTTTTATACTTTGACTTGGGTTTTTGCCATTTGGTGGTTTACCTGTCGAAGTTTTTGTGTAAAAGATATAAATAAGTATACATTGTACACTTATTTGCTCCTCTACAGGGTTATGGTTGTTATCCAAATTGCAGATCCGTGCGTGTAGTGCTCAATTTCTTTTCTAATTTGATGCATGACATAATAGTTTATATAAAAAAAAAAAGACTTGTTTATTTATTTGTTTGAGATAATGGATTCCACGGACAATTATGGGAATTAGAGATCAGCATATTATTGTTCTTGGACTTAATGAAACTATGGGATTCTTACTCCATCGGTTTATATTTTGTACTCTTAAGCTGGATTTAATTGAGGTCTTCTTATTTGATTTTTATTTGTTTTTTTGTCAATGCCTCGCACTTTTGTTAAGCTTACTTTTACATCACTTCAACAAAAACTGCACATTTGATTATGAAATATTGATCACTGTGGGTGTGCTGTTTGTAATATTGCAGTTTTTTTTTCCTTCGAGGAACGTACAAACTTTATTTTGTTACTATGGGAGACAGTGAAACTGTGGTTGCTCAAACATCTGCTGTTATGGGGTACACATCTGCTGGCTATTCTTCGACTGATTATGGTAACACCAACTCAGATTCTGTTCCTGATGCTGGCGCCGTTGCTGATGTGGCTAGTGGAGAATTAGCTGCATCTGCTGCCGCAACAACTGCTGGAGAGTTGCCTGCTACTGCTGCTTCTGTGGAAGATGCTGCTAGTACCATTCCTACGAAGTGTAGTAATGCCCCACCCGTTTAGTTTTGTGCGAGGAGATTGTCTATTTCTGTCTTTTGGTAGTTTTGTTGGAAGTATTGGAATGGTGCTCTAGATTGTTTGAGCAGTGTTGTGGTATCTTGTAGTTTTGTTAGATCTAAGAAAGATTTCATCTGAAATTCAGATTGTTGTGTTAGGGTTTGTGTGGCCTCCTGTGTTTTCCTAATTTTGACATGCTAATAATGGTGTCTGAAAAAACTTTTTTCTATTTCTAGTTGTAATAATTTTCACACATAGCTTCAATTTTGAGACTTAAATGCAATGGCTTCAATTTTGAGTGTTTAATGTTACACATTTTTTTTTCTTTTTTTTTTTTTTTTTTTTTTTTTGCGACGTTGACAAGATGGTCGCCAAAAAACATGTTAGCATTTTTTTTTGTTTTTTGCGACGGCAAAACAGCAGTCGCCATAAGTAGTTTAGACGGTCGCAAATCATTTGCGACTGTTGTTTGCCGTCGCAAAAAGTATTTGCCACCCCCACATTCGCGACCCCCATTTGCCGTCGCATGGGCCGTCGCAAAAGGTCTTTTGCGACTGTATTTTTATTATTTGCGACGGCTTGTGACGGTCGCAAAAACCACCTTTTTTAGTAGTGTGTTACAGAGATCTCTGTCGGTTCCCTCGTTGGAACCACTACTGTTTACTGATTGATGGCCATCATTTACTGTTCGCTCTTTTAAGACCTACTGTTTACCGCACCGTCATGCTAATGGATGTACCACATATGACTGAATGACTGATATACTGAATCAATGAACTGTTTTCATTACTGTAAGGACATTCATTCTTAACCTCTTTATGCACTGTGTTATTCACTGGGCTTTAGCTCACTGCTCATATATATATGTAGGTGTACAGGCACCGGACCAATGCTAGAAGCGTCGGGGTAAACTCCAGTTTTGTCAAGCCAACCACTGTGCCTCACTGCGAGGTTCCGAGCCTGCCAAGCTATGGCTTAGGGGTGTTTTATTTTTCCCCCGTCTGTCTCTGAAACTGCTTGTAATAACTGTATAGACCGTACTGTACTGTTTAGTAGGGATTAAGTCTCTGTTTCGAATGATTGTATATATGTACATACTGTTTTGTCACCGACTGCATATATGTATGAAAAGTCTTTTTGCATACAGACTGTCACAGCTATTGGACATTGTTTATTTACTGTTTTGGCTTCCGCCATGCCCCTGTACTCTATTTTACTGTATTACTGTTAAGCAGGCCTTCGGTAATCTCGGGTTACTGGCCGGTTACGGTGCTAAACCCTTAGGGGCGGGTTTGGGTCGTGACATTAGGGGATGTGATGTAGGTCGAAAGGTACCACATTAAGGCCACTTAAGTTATATTTTTAATCTTTCAATATTGTTTATTTGGTGGAGATGATGTATTTTGTGCATTTGTACAGATTTGGTAGGTAACACGCAAATTCAATCAAAAAGGGCGTGAAAGCAGATTCTCCGTGCAAGGAACGAAAAAGCCTAGCCTGCCACCTCACCGCACGTGCGGCCAAGCCCCACTGTATGTGCGGCCATCACCGCTTGAGCGGCCCACCTAGGGTTACGTGTATGAAATTTTCAGTCTATTCTGCTGGGAATAAAAGAAGAAAAAGGGGCTGTAAAAGGATTTGAAAATTATTCTAGGAAAGGGAGGCTAGGGTTTTAAAAAGGTGATTATTCTCAAACTTCAAAAGAAATTTTTATGGGGCTTCCACCTCTTCCCATACCTCCATGAATGGCTAGGCTCTTCTTTTCTAGGTTTTTGATGAAACCCTAGCTATGTAATTAGTTTTCTTTTTTTTTTGGTTTTTTATTATGTAAAGGTTTGAACAATTGTATAGTGTTTTAGAAGTTTCAAATATATATTTTCCACTATTTCTTTGAGTATTCGGTTTTCTGTGATTGTTGAATGCTTTCCATACAATGATTTTCTTTTCTTTCATATTCAAAGTATGAGACGAGCCATACTATAAGGGACGAGTCGTTTTACTTCCCTAATTTAGAGTGAACGACTCGTACTACTTGAGATGGTTCGTGCCTATACATTGAATGTGATAACTCTCTTGATAAAAGCTTCGAACTTGTAGTTGCTAAGCATTATTTAGTTCGAACTGTAGCATAATTGATTTCAAATTGAAACCTTATTTACGTAACTAGTGGTGAACTCATTGCCTAGGTTTTTTCCCAAATCAGTAATTTCATCTTTATTTATAATTGCTAGTTTATTTGCTTTGTTTAATTTAATTATTATTAGATTATGAACAATCAATTTTTTTATCAAAATTAATTTAGGAATTTAGCATTTAAATTAGTTTACTTTTACAATTGTTTCTGTGGATCGATACTTGGACTTACCATTATTCTAAGAAATTTGGTTTAGTTTAGTATTTATATTTGGTGTGTGAAACGACCCATCAATAATTTTATAAACTTTTAAATTTTAAATTTTGACTTTTCAAAGTAGACATACATTTTAGAACAATAAAAAATAAAATAATGGATCAATAAAATGGGACGGAGGGAGTATTTCACACTGAAACACTAAACACTCAATTTGAATAAGGTTATTTGATGAGAAAAATGATATGAAATTGGGTAAATTATAAATACATCTCCTAAAATTTGATTAAAATATGATTGCCCTTATAATTTTAGAAATTAAATCTCGTCCCTTAAAAATTTTAATTTCATAACAAATGGTCGGTAATAAATCATTAAGTCAATTAACAGTTTTTAATGATATCAGAAATTTATTTCAATTAATAATTTAGGTAATTTTATCATTGTATAGAAGAGCGGTTAAGAATTTTATTTTTTCAGTTAATTCTGTTAAATAAAAAATTCTAATAAGGGGTATTTATAATTTTTTAAACCACAATGGACAATTCATATTTTAATAAAATCTCAAGGGGTGTATTTGTAATTTATCCTAATAAATAATAAGAAAGGGAATTCTTTTATCATATTTAGTCTATAAGTTGAGTGTGGAAAAATGAAAAAAATGTAAAAAATAGTACTCTTATTTTGAGTATAAGAGAGTGGGGGTCTAAAGAAATAAGGGGTCTAAAATAATTCATGGGATACTATAGCACTACTCTTTTTATTTGGTGCCGCTTTGGTGGATTTCACGTGTGATCAAGTGAAATTAATATTTTGTCCTTGTTATATGGTAAGTAATTTGTCTTCTGTATCCTATAGAGCTCATCGAATATTTCATCCTTATAAAAATTCAAGTCCATCTGATATTGATAGCCTCTTGACCAGATTATATTATTTTCAATGGCAAATATAATTTTAAAAATAAATTGTTGACAAAAATATATTTTGATCAAGAGGCTATCAATATCCGATCAACATAATGTTTTATAGGAATGAAGTATTCAACATGCTATATATATTTAACGGTTCAGATCATTGAAATAGAACTCGTGGTGGAAAAAATTACTTGACATTAACAAGTGGGAAAAATAATTACAAAAAAGTGGTGGTGTAACTTTTTTTGTGAAAAAATTTACAGAAAAAGTTGCACCCCAACTCTTTTGTAATTATTTTTGATCTTATGGCCCGAATAGTGATTTTCTCTATAATTTATCTCATAATTTATGTGTTGTTCAAACACTTTCAAAAAGTGTGACAATTTCTTTTTGGGTGATGTTATTAAAATTTAAAAATTAGACTTACTTTTTAAATTTGATAATTTATTAAAATATGTAAAATAATTTTTTTTCATATTTTCTCTAATTATAAATCAATCATCTCAATAATATATCATTAAATTTTAAAAATAGATGTATCATTATGAAAAAGGTTTATCTCTACTTTACTTTGTAGACAAAGTAGATTGGATAGTGTTGAGAGGACCGTGGGCCATTCACAAGTTCAATTTTTATAATTTGAACCGTTTCACGTAGAAAGTTTTTCAAATGTTTTATTTATGTAAAAAATTATGTTGTTTGGATATTGATAGTCACTTAATCAGATCATATTTTTGTCAATAATAAATATGACTTTAAAAGTAAATTTTTGACAAAAATACATTTTGATCAAATAATTATCGATATTTGATCAATATAATTTTTTACATAAATAAATATTCAATAAATTTGGACTATTTTAAAAAGATGATTATAATTAACTTTTTTGATAAAAAACAACTTATAAGTAACTTTTTTTATAAGAGAGAAAATAGATTATAAGGAAGTGAATTATAACCCACTGTCCAAAATAGACGTTTACACATTAAACGATTAGAATAACGTGATACGTCGACAAGGCCACCAACACCGTCCAGTCCATGGAAAGAATCTGCACCCAATAATTTTCCTTTCCTTTTCAGCCAGCTGACTGTCCTGCTTTACCAGGTAGCAGTAGAGCAGCGGACATTCAGGAAACTGAGAGAATCCGACGAAGTTTGGACAAAAATGGAGTACAACAAGAGAGCTTTTTACGGAGACTCCTCATCCGGCTCGTACTCCGATCGTCTCCCACCAGCATCATCATCATCAGCTTCCAATTCCAGTCAACAACTATCAAACCCTTTGCCTCCTCTACATACTCTTCATCTCCACAGTCCTCCCAATTCTCTGGGTAACACATCTTTTAACGCTTCAATTCTCTCTCTGCATATGCATACATACACATATATGTACATACGATTTGAATTTGATGCTCATCAAGTGTTTGATTTTTTTGAGGAAGAAGGTGATAAATTAGACTACTTGCCAAGTGGTAAGGCGAGTAGGATTCGGAGCTTCCCTCATGTTAAAGGCAACTATGCGTTACATGTCTACATCCCAGGTAATATTCTTAAAAAATGTCACGTTTTGTGTATTGTTTCCATAGATTTAGTACTAGTATGAGATACAACTCCAAAGCCTCTTTTCCATTTTAAGCTTAGAATTCAACTGGGTTTGTGGATTTGTTTTTGGGTGAGTTGAGAGTTAGAATGGAAGTGGTGGAAAGTAATACTGTGTTTGGTTTATGAATTTGGGTAGGAATTTGAGAAGGAATTGGAAAGAGGGGCTGAAATGGGAATAAAATATAATTATATTTCACACCGTTTTTCAAATTCTTATTAAAATTTATGAACTAAATACAGTCTTAAAAGTTAAAAAAAAAAAATCATATAAAATTGATGCCATTAGGCAAACTTACCTTTAGTTTTATTGAAATAAAATAAAATAAAATAAAATAAAATATATGTAAATTATACCATTAGTCTGGTAATTTAAGCGAAATGTTACTTTAGTTTGCATAATTTTAATTTGAACAATTTGAAATCCGTTACTTACGATTAGAATTTTTAACCAGAAAAAGATCACATACAAAACTAAAGGGGCTAAAGTGGAATTTAAAAGAAACATAGGGACTATCGGTGTAATGAATAAATTACACTAGTTGTCCCTATAGGTTCTTTTAAATTTCATTTTGGTCTCTCCAATTTTGTATGTGATTTTTTTTCGTTCAAAATGTTAACGATGCATAATGGATGGACAACATTACAACAAAATTGAAAGTATAAGGTTAAATTGTTTAAATTGAAACTACGAGGACTAAAATGATACTTAACTTGCACTACAAGGACTAATAGTACAATTTATCCTAATATATATATACATATATAAGAATTGGTGAAATTGAAAGTAGTTCGTCATTATCTCTTTTTCTAATTTTCTAGCTGTTATCCCACTTTCTATTTTCTTACAAGATTTTTACAAAAATTTATTGACAAATTACACCAGTAGTCCTTATATTTTGTCTATTAAGTCATTTTGGTCTCTATATTTTCAATTGACTCAATTTTGACTATTAATTTTAGATTTTGTTCTAATTTGGTCTAATTGATATGACCATTAAGAGTTTTGATGGAAAATGATTATTGAGTTGGTTGAGATTAACTCATTGAACTGTGTAAGTTTATAACTTTGTCCCTAAAAGGATGACACATGGCACTTATGTGCACATTTTTCATAAAAAATGGTAACACTTGTTTTCAATTGGATCAAATTGAGACAAAATTATAAATTCAGAGTCAAAATTGAGCCAATTAAAACTCCAGGGATCAAAATGACAAAAGAGCAAATATATACTGGTGTAATTTGTCCAAAATTTGAACTTAACGAAACGTATACAAAATATATTTTTTTAATTTTAAAAAAAAAATTTACTTTGCCCCCTCAAACTATCAAACTTCTATCACTTTACCCTTGAATTATCAATTTTAACAATTATCCCTTAAATTATTCACATTAGTTCATTTTATCCCAAACCTTTAGTGACATTAATAATTCTGATGGAATTATCACATTTGTTGGCACACACATGCTTAATTGAGGGTATTGATTTACTTCGCTCCATAGTAATGAGACAGATAAGGAGACAAAATATAATTATATTTCACACCTCTTTTTAAATTTTTATTAAAATTTATAAACTAAATACAGTCTTAAAAGTTGAAAAAAAAGAATCATATAAAATTGATGCCGTTATGCAAACTTGCCTTTAGTTTTATTGAAATAAAATAAAATAAATTATAGGTAAATTATACCATTAGTCTGGTAGTTTAAGCGAAATGTTACTTTAGTTTGCATAATTTTAATTTGAACAATTTGAAATCCGTTACTTATCATTAGAATTTTTAACAGAAAAAGATCACATACAAAACTAAAGGGGCTAAAGTGGAATTTAAAAGAAGCATAGGAACTATCGGTCTAATGAATAAATCACACTAGTTGTCCCTACAGTTTCTTTTAAATTTCATTTTGGTCTCTCTAATTTTGTATGTGATTTTTTTTCGTTCAAAATGTTAACGATGCATAATGGATGGACAACATTACAACAAAATTAAAAGTATAAGGTTAAATTGTTCAAATTGAAACTACGTGGACTAAAATGACACTTAACTTGCACTACAAGGACTAATAGTACAATTTATCCTAACATATATATATACATGTATAAGAACTGGTGAAACTGTTATCTCTTTTTCTAATTTTCTAGCTGTTATCCCACTTTCTATTTTCTTACAAAATTTTCACAAAAATTTAATGGCAAATTACACCGGTAGTCCTTATATTTTGTCTATTAAGTCATTTTGGTCCCTACATTTTCAATTGAATCAATTTTGACCATTAATTTTAGATTTTGTTCTAATTTGGTCTAATTGATATGACCATTAGGAGTTTTGATGGAAAATGATTCTTAAGTTGGTTGAGATTAACTCATTGAATTGTGTAAGTTTATAACTTTGTCCCTAAAAGGATGACACATGGCACTTATGTGCATATTTGTCATAAAAAATCGTAAAAGTTGTTACCAATTGGATCAAATTGAGACAAAATTATAAATTCAGAGTTAAAATTGAGCCAATTAAAACTCCAGGGATCAAAATGACAAAAGAGCAATAATGTAGGGACTACTGGTGTAATTTGTCCAAAATTTAAACTTAACGAAATGTATACAAAAGATATATATATATTTTTTAATTTAAAAAAAACATTTACTTTGCCCCCTCAAACTATCAAACTTGTATCACATTACCCTTGAATTATCAATTTTAACAATTATCCCTTAAATTATTCACATTAGTTCATTTTATACCAAATCTTTAATGACATTAATAATTTTGATGGAATTATCACATTTGTTGGCACACACATGCTTAATTGAGGCTATTGATTTACTTTGGTCCATAGTAATGAGTCAGATAAGGAGACAAATATGTATATACCATGCAATAAAACACAACAAATTGTTTTGAAATCATTTAATAAAACACAAAATACAACCAATTGTATCAAACTATAGATATAATCAAATTAAGCAAATCACATGCACAAATTTTTTTGCGCCGAAAAGTGTGATATTTTGTCAAAAATACTAGCTCTATTGATGGATTGAAGTAAAGTGAACAAATGTTAAAATTTTAAGGCGGTAATTGTTCAAATTGATAGTTGAGGAGTGAAAGTGATACTAGTGTGATAGTTTGATGGAGCAAAGTGATTTTTTTTATTTTTTATTTTCACTCACTTTTCATCATATTTTTTACTCTAGTCAAACAGACTGCCAGTGGTCAATGCTATAGTTAGGCTCAAACTTAAAAGTCTATTCTTCCTCTATTCCATTAAGTATTGGAAATAATTGTTGCTTATGAAGAAATTTGAGAAATTTCATTCATTTTGTACATCCCTATGTGTTTCTTAAGACGCCATTTCAGATTAACCAAAATAGTGTGTGCATGCTTGTGTCTCGGTAATCGATATTGTTCGAATGTAGTAGGATGGCAAATTGGATCATGAGAATTATTGGTGTTGTGCTAGTGTCATTATGATTAAATTTGGAATGAAATCATGCAGTTTATCTTTGACCTTTCCCAACAGCTGATTTAAAGACATCTGAAGTGTATCACATTGTATTTAATTTGAGTTCCAGAATTAGAACATAGCATTTGTACGGAAAGAAGTACACCTTCTCGTATAATCCTGTTGACCAAGTCTGCGCTCCTCCGTACGACGTCGTTCAACTACCTGAAAATACACACGTGTGCTAGCCGGCGGGTGTGTGCCGGAAACCTCTCCGATGCCTAAGTCAGTAAGCTTGACAAATAGACAAAAGCTCTATGGATTCAGGAGTAAAGTTGCATTACCTCTCCAAAGGTGATATTGGTGAGCTTATATAGGTTTCGTGTGGCACAATCCTGGTAGGACTCACTTCTCCATTTGCAGAGTCCTTCTAGGATTACTCCTCCTTACGTAGAGTCCTTCTCGGATTCATACTCCTAGAAGATAGTGCTTATCCTCTAACACCCTCCTCACTGCTTAAGCCAAGTGAGATGGCTTTACTATGGCCGAATTCCTTCAGGACCGAAGTACACACTAGTTCGCACTAACCTTCCTCTCCCTACCTCGGTTTTCCCATGCCACAACCGAGCTAATCATAAGAGGTAGAACCGAACTATGGCTTGGCCAAACCGGTCTAACACATCCGAACCGGTTACTCCAAGACCGGTCTATTCCTCCCCGAAGTATCATAAACCAACCTAACTTTCGTCTTCTCTTGGACCGGACTAGCTCGTGATATGCCGGGACCGATACACGAGTACCCGATTTACAACCGAACTACCCATACTCCTCCTTTCTTAGTGGTGTATTCACTATCTTCCGTACTTGGGCTTACCTCGGCCCCACATGTAGCTCGGCCTAACTTTATGATATAAATTACCCTCTCAATTGCCCCTTAATCCCATCTGCTCAACATGATAGGGATTACCTGTCTTCAAACCGAACTAAAATTGTAGTTTATCCAGCCGAGCTACAATCCTTTAGCTACTCCGGCCGAGCTGAAATACCTTCTGAGCCTCTCTGGCCGAGCTAAGCTCAAGCCGAGATAAACACGTCCGGTCAAACGTCTCTTCAAGTACAGACACTGAAGCGTTCCACATTCCAATGACACGTGGCAAACCCCTATTGGCCGTTCACAGCTGTTGCGCCGCCCTCGTACTTCGCAACTTTTGAACAGTCCCGCCTTTTTGCTTCTTACACAATCTTCTCAAATTCAAAAATCATCCCATACACTGTTTATCTTCTCTCTCTCTTGTTTTTGCCTTTCTTTCTGCAACTCGAGCTCGTGCCCCCCATTACCATTGCTGTTCTTCTCCTCATCCTCTGCTGCTCCACCAGGTAAACACACGAACTGTCCTTTGTCTATCTGTTTTCTTTTGCTTTCGTTTTAGTCCATAGTTGTTCATGCTATGTGTTGCTGCAAAACACTTGTTTTTCTTCTACCATATCTGTACTTTCTGAAGAACTTCACAAGAACACTCTGAACATACTGATTTAGCTAGTAGAATACCTCTTTGATCTTTGTATATGTTTCAACCGAACTAGAATACTGTTCTTGCTATATAAAAATCTAGGCAGACTGAAACCGAACTAGAACTTGGAGCATACCACAGTAGTTTTATAAGGCCCATAACCGATATGAACACCCACCGTACTAGCCACTCATGAGCACATAACCGAGCTAAAACTTCAGGGGCCAAGCCAGCATTCAGAGTTCCCAAACCGAACTCAGAAAGCTGCCCCTTGACGTTCAGCCGGGATAACGAAACCAAATAGTAAAACCGAGCTGACCGAATGCCCTGTCAAACCGAGATAACATGATCCTTTGCAAACCGACGTGAATAACATAGCACCCTGTAGAGCCGAAATAAGATTAGCCTTTTCTTGCTTTGTTTCTGTAGCACGGTCCTCGATCTGTGCTTAACAGCTTGTCTTTTCACTTTGCAGACTTAGGTTGCCCAGATACCTCTGTGCACTCAACCGAGCTACCGAGCACCCTCTTACCACCGAGATAAATTATTTAATTTATACAATAAAATGGGGAAGTATAGATGTCTTGTAGAAACCCCCGGGGGCCTGGCCGAATTCAGGAAGGACTACCAAATCCCAGCCGATGTAAACCTGGTCCTAGCCGAACAAGGAGTAGACCCCTGGGATGAAGAAGGCTTCGTACCATTCACCCTCCAGTCAATAATCGAGACCGGATTCAGGTTCCCAGTTCAGCCCCTTATATGCGAATTTCTTAGGCAGACTAGACTTTGCCCAACCCAACTATCCACCAACACATACCGAATAATAATGGGCATAGATGCTCTGAACCAACAAACCGGTTTGAACCTAGTCTGGCCGAGATACTACATCAGTACTCAATAGGATCCAAAAACCAAGGCTGGTGCTACTATTTGAGAGTGCGCCGAGGTAGAGAAAAAATAATAAAACATACACCGGATAAGGACTTGAACGACGACGACTTCTTTTGGGTTTCTGGAAATTTTGAAGACTTCCAGGCCCGAATCCCAGGCCGAAGAATAAATTGGAAGAAAGGAGAGCCCGGTATTCATACTTCGGTTGCATTTCTTGATTTTGTTGATTTCGGTTCCCTTTCTATAACCGAACTTACACTTGTTCTATTTCTTGCAGATTCAGCTTTCCTCCATTCCCAGTACGGCTACCCCAACTTAGGTGTTCTCCGCGCCGCACTTCGGGTTCGAGAAAGAAGCTGGGCTAAACTCCTCGACTTCCAACCGACCTACCGCTACTCCGGTCGCCGAAAATCAAAGGTGACTGATTTCCTCCTTGAAGACCCACCAGAACCGGACCCAACCCTGCCAGAAATTGTGCTCGTTCCCCTCACCGCCGAACAAGAAATGGCCAAGAAGAACAAGATGAAAGCCATGCTCACTGCAAGTACCAGGGCCGAAGTACCACCAACCCACCAAACAAATGAAGCCGTGGTGGCTCTTCCCTCCCAACTTCCATCATCTTCACGCCGAACTAAGCGCGCCCGGACCACTGAGACCGAGCAGCATTTGGTTGATGAGGACGACACCATCATTCCACCGAACCCCGAACTCATCCCCCAACCGGAATCATCTTTCCGAGCTGTGCCTACAAACAAATGGGCTCCACCCTTCGTCTTCGACAACCGAGATATCGACGAAGATGACTCCGTTGTTGCTGACAAGGAGCACTTACTGGCCTTCAACCTGGCCAGGGGTGTTTTATGACATCGAGCCACCAGAGCACCTAAGCAATTAAACACCGAGCTTAAAGCCATTCGGTCATCCACCAAGTCCATGATTTTGGTAAGCATTACTGTTCTTTTTTTTTTTTTTTTTTTCTAACTTTGAGCACGGCTAATACTGAACTTATTGTACCTTGACAGGCCATCCAAAAAAACACAATAGCACACAAGCAAATAATGGAACTCCGCAAAACAACAAGGCACGCAATAAGGGATGCCGAAACCAGGACTGCCGAGCTGGCACTGTCCAAGCAAAGGTCGGCCGAACTGGAGGCCGAGGTGGCGCGTCTCACCGGACTGGTTGCCTCGGCTGACAGCGATAAACAGCGCGCCGTGACCGAGGTGAAAGACAAATACTTATGGGAGATGGCGGAGCTTGAAAACAAGAAGAACGCCGAAATAAAAGAGCTGGAGAAGAAGGTGAAAGGTGCATCCAAGAAGGCTTCAAGGAGGCCGAAGCTGGCTATACTCTGCAATGTGAAGCGGCGAAGAAATTATTCTTCAAGTGCGGCTGGAGGGGTGCACTGGAGAAGATCGGTTGTGGACCTGAAACCGAGGTCTACGACCCTCCTGAGCACTTCATTTCGGCCTCGCTGAAAGATTACGCCGACGAACTCCAGCAACAATTTCTCGGTTCATCTGATGACGAAGATGATGATGATGATGAAGATGATGATGATGAAGCAACTGAGACTCCGGCTATTCAAGAACAAGCCGGTGATCCATCAGCTCGGTTGGAGCCTACGACTGAAAACATGGTGCCCGAACTCCCGACCGAGACTGCTCTTACTGCGATACCGGAGTGCATACCGACCTTGATGCCGAGATGGATGATCTTTTTGTATAAGCTTATACTTTCTTTCATCTTTCTTGTATTTCGGTTTTGGATATCTGTAACCGGGCTACGGCCTCACAATTGTACTTCCTTTTGTCTTCAATGAAAAAACCTTGAACTTTTATTCCGGTTCTGTACTTGCATGCTTGTACGTTTACTTTTCCATGAACTTATTTACACAACTGTGATCTCGGTTAACTATATAACTCACTAGCCAACCACTCTTCAGCCGATATAACTTACTTCGGCTGAAGAGTACTAAGAGTTGATTTAATCCAGCCAACCACTCTTCAGCCGATATAAACTACTTCGGCCGAAGAGTACTAAGAGTTGGTTTAATCCAGCCAACCACTCTCCAGTCATACACTTACTTCGGCTGAAGAGTAACAATTGTTGGTTTAATTCAGCCAACCTCCAAGTTGGTTTAATTCAGCCAACCACTCTTCAACCATTCACTTGCTTCGGCTGAAGAATAACAAGTGTTGGTTTAATTCAGCCAACCTCCAAGTTGGTTTTCAGGCCAACTTAGAATAAAAAATGTTTGGTTATTCCGACCAAACGTCCTGCAGCCTGGATCCGAATCCTGGGCTTAGGAAGGTGTTGGTTTAATCCAGCCAACCTCCAAGTTGGTTTTTCAAGCCAACTTAGAAAAAAAATGTTTGGTTATTCCGACCAAACGTCCTGCAGCCTGGATCCTAATCCTGGGCTTAGGAAGGGTTTGGTTTAATCCAGCCAACCTCCAAGTGGTTTTTCAAGCCAACTTAGAAAAAAAAATGTTTGGTTATTCCGACCAAACGTCCTGCAGCCTGGATCCTAATCCTGGGCTTAGGAAGGGTGTTGGTTTAATCCAGCCAACCTCCAAGTTGGTTTTTCAAGCCAACTTAGAAAAAAAAATGTTTGGTTATTCCGACCAAACGTCCTGCAGCCTGGATCCTAATCCTGGGCTTAGGAAGGGTGTTGGTTTAATCCAGCCAACCTCCAAGTTGGTTTTTCCAGCCAACTTAGAATAAAAAATGTTTTACAATGCTACTAAACTTACTAAAGCTACTTTTTACGGAAAACAAGTATACTGAAAAGAATCGCCTTGTTTTATTGAGGAAGTAAAAAATTACATATACGTAAAAGGAGAAAGGCTAAAAATAAAACAACTTGAGATTTGCTGTGTTCCATGGCCTGGGAATTGCTTTGCCGTCCTCATCTTCCAAGTGGTATGCCCCTTTGCCTGCTAATCCGACCACTTTGTAAGGTCCTTCCCAGTTAGGTCCTAGCTTGCCATCTCCTGGAACCAAGGTATTTCCCATTACTTTGCGCAGTACCCAATCTCCGATCTTGAATTGCCTTGGATGCACTGTTTTGTTATACTTTCTGGACAACTCTTGTTGGTTGGAGGCAATGTGAACTAATGCCTTTTCTCTTCTTTCTTCTGCCAAGTCAAGCTCTAAAGCGATGGCTTCCCCATTTAGGTCTGGGTCAAAATTTTCGCTCCGAATTGTAGGAAGGCCAACTTCTAAAGGGATGACTGCTTCCATGCCATAGGCTAAAGAGAATGGAGTTTCTCCTGTGGACCGCCGTGGTGTGGTGCGATAGGTCCATAAAACATGGGGAAGTTCTTCTGCCCACTTGCCTTTGGCTTTTTCCAACCTTTTCTTCAATCCGTCCAAAACTACCTTGTTTGACGCCTCTGCCTGTCCATTTGCTTGGGGATACGCTGGTGTAGAGTTGTAGAATTCTATCTTGTACTCCTCGCAAAAGCTTCTGAAAATCCTGCCGTCAAACTGAGTGCCATTGTCTGAGATCAATGCTTTTGGTATGCCGAAGCGTGTAATGATGTTCTGCCAAACAAATTTCTTCACATCCTTTTCCTTGATGGACGCCAAGGCTTCCGCTTCCACCCACTTCGTGAAGTAGTCTGTTGCCGCAAGAAAGAACTTCCTGTTGCCGGGTGCTGTTGGGAGTGGTCCAACTATGTCCAAGCCCCACATTGCGAAAGGCCATGGACTGGTTAGAGGTAGAAGTTCTCTGGCAGGTTGGTGTATTTGGTGTGCGAATTTTTGACACTTTTCGCACTTTTTAACATACTTCTCTGAATCCGCTTGCATGTATGGCCACCAGTATCCTTGTGAAATTGCCCTGTACGCCAGTGATCTTCCTCCTTGATGGCTGCCGCATACACCCTCATGTATTTCGAATAGGAATGCTTCCACTTTGCTGGGGTGAACACACTTCAAGTAAGGTCCTGAGAATGACTTTTTGTATAGTGCCAAGGATGGAGAGAGCCAAAATCGCTGCGACTTTGCTCTGATTCTGTTGGCTTCTTTCTTCTCTTCTGGTAAGGTGCCGTCTTTCAGAAATAGTATGATGGGATCCATCCAAGAAGGGCCTAATTCTGCGCAACATACCTCTTCTGCCTCTGGGTCTTCAATGCTTGGTCTAGGCAGATAGTCGATTAGTAGTGGGTGAGGAATGGAGGTGTCTGCCATTGAGGCGAAGCCTGCTAGTTCGTCTGCTCTGCTGTTTTCCTCTCTGCCGATCTGTTCTATCCTCACCACTTCGAACTTCTTTATCTCTGTTCTGACCAAGTCTTGGTACTTGGCCATCCTGTCATCCTTTGCCTCGTAGTCGCCAGATATTTGATTCACCACTAGCTGTGAGTCGCTGTAAACCATTAGCTCGGTGGCCTTCATGTGGAATGCCGACTTGAGACCTGCTAGAAGCGCTTCATACTCCGCTTCATTATTTGATGCTGGGAAGCCAAGGTTGATTGCTTGCTCCACTACTAAGCCGTCGGGAGAGATGAGGACTATGCCAAGTCCTGCTCCATGTCGGTTGGATGCTCCATCCACAAAGAGCTTCCACATCTCTCCTACAAACAACTTCCAGCATGTGGAGGGATCAGATGATGTTGTGGGGTCTAGAATGTCGCTGGAGTTTTCTTCATGACCCATAGTTGCAGTCTGCCCCTTGTCCTCTGATGGGACCAAGTCATTAGGTGTTGGTGAGTTTTGACTTGGTGTAGTAAGGTCTGCTTCCTCCTCGCCTTCTCTGCTCTGGTCTGCCTTGGGCTCTGGCTGAGTTACCTGTACTAGGGGTTGCGCTATTCCGGCGTCAATCTCCAACCCTAGTTTGGTTGTGTCAGTCAGGTCGATTGGCAGACTTGGTGGCTTCCAGGAGTGAACTCAGCGACGAAGTCTGCCAAAGATTGGGCTTTTAGTGCGGTTCTGGGTTGGAACTTGATGTCATATTGTCCCAATTCTACTGCCCACTTCAGAATTCGCCCAGAAAAGTTCGCCCTTTCAAATAAAGCCTTGAGTGGGAAGGCTGTGAGAACAACTATGGTGTGGGCGTGAAAGTAATGCGACAACTTCCTTGAGGCCATCATCAAGGCCAAGGCCAGTTTCTCCAGTGGCAAATACCTCGTTTCGGCACCTAACAATGTCTTGCTGACATAGAAGATTGGAAGGTGCTGGATTCCTTCTGCTCGAACCAACACTGCACTTACCGCGTGCTGAGAGACTGCCAAGTAGAGGAAGAGTTCTTCTCCAGGTATTGGGGTGACAAGTAGGGGTGGAGAAGACATGTATTCCTTCAAGCTCTCCAGGGCTCGGTCGCATTCTTCGTCCCACTCAAACTTAGCTTTTAATGACTGAAAGAATGGACGCAATCTGTCTGAAGACCGGCTGATGAATCGGTTAAGTGCTGCTGCCATGCCGGTGAGATGCTGCACTTCTTTCACTGAGTTAGGCCTTTCTAACTCCTGAATTGCTTTGATTTGGGAGGGGTCTGCCTCAATACCCCTGTTGGTTACCAGGAAACCCAGAAATTTGCCAGACCCTACACCGAATGCGCACTTAGAAGCGTTAAGGCGCAGCTTGTGTTTCTTCAGGATCTGGAACATCTCGTCTAGGTCCTTTAGATGGTCATTCGCATCCTTGCTTTTGACCACCATGTCGTCGATGTAAGCCTCCATTGTTCTGCCTAACAATGGCTCGAACATCTTTGTGACCATTCTCTGGAATGTCGCCCCTGCGTTCTTTAGGCCAAAGGGCATGACCTTGTAGCAGTATAGTCCTCTTGGAGTGGTGAAGGATGTTACTTCTTGATCAGGTTCGTGCATGGCTATCTGATGGTAGCCTCTGTATGCGTCAAGGAAGCTAAGCCTGCTGTGCCCAGCCGTGAGGTCCACCAATTGATCTATCCTTGGTAGGGGGAAACTGTCCTTTGGACATGCTTTGTTGACCGTCTTGTCATCGACGCAGACGCGCCACTTGCCATTCTTTTTTGGCACCACGACCGTGTTGGAGATCCACTTGGGGTAATGTACCTCTCTGATTGCTCCTGCCTCCAGTAGGTTACCCACTTCTTCTGCCACTATCTCGGCGTGGTGGAGTGCCGATCTGCGTGTGCGTTGAATGACTGGTCTGGCAGACGGGTGGACATTGAGTTGGTGGCAGATGAGGTTTGGATCAATGCCTGGCATGTCGTAAGGCGTCCAGGCAAACACTTCGATGTTGGAGGTCAGGAATTCCATGACCTCCAACCTCTCAGCGCTGGATAACGACGAACCAAGCAAGAAGAACTTATCTGGGTTCTTTTCGTCGATTCTTACCTCCACCAAGTCTTCCACCGCTTTCTGATGGCCGCTTTGCCAACCTCTGCGAACAGTTCATTACTCTCAGGTTCTTCAACCGAATGAACATATCCTTTGGCAGCGCGGCTGCCATTCGTTGTGACGAAGCATTGTTTGGACATAATCTGGTCCCCATATACTTCTTCAATTATTCCGGTGTCGTTGGGAAATCGCATCACTTGGTGGTAGGAAGATGCCACCGAGCGCATGGCATGCAGCCATGTTCTGCCCAAGATAACGTTGTAGGTGGAGGGGACCTTTATCACCCAAAACTCCACTTGTTTCGTCACACTCCCTGCTCTGACTGGGAGGATAATTTTGCCGACGGGCCATTCTGGCATGGAGTTGAATCCGATAAGGGGAGATACGGCAGGTGCCAAGTCTTTATCCTGTAACTTTAGTTGCTGAAGGTTTCGTAATACATGATTTCACAGGAACTACCTTGGTCGATCAGAATCCGCTTGACGTCAAAATCCTTGACTCGAAGAGTGACGACCAAGGCATCGTTGTGAGGGCAATAAATTCTTGCCAAGTCTTTATCTGAGAAGGACATGACATTTGTGGCCTCTATCTTCCCCTTTTTGGCGACTGGTTGGACACTTAGTACCTCTCTGAAGTGCTCAGCCTTTTTGATTGAACCTCTGAGCTCACATACGCGCTCAGGTTCAAAGACTCCATGTATTACGTTGATGACGCCTTGAGGTGGAGCGTCGTTTGGCATTCCATTGGGCATATTCTGTCCTGGGGGGCTGGCTGTGCCCCTCCTTCTATGTATTTGTCCAGGTGACCCGCCGCCACTAACTCTTCCAGATGCTGCCTCAATGTGTGCAGTTCTCAGTGCGGTGCCCCTTTTCTTTATGGAAGGTGCACCTCGATCTGTCATCGTAGTCCTTCTGAGCTTCGCCTAACTTAGCTGGCCACTTGACGAAAGGCTCGTCTCGAATTTCGCTTAGTATTGGTAGATCGGTTTCTTGAAGACCGTGGTGATGGCAGTGCGGACTCTCAGCCATCTTTGTCTTGGTCCTCACCACTGTCTCTTTTGCCACGTCCGTTTCTGTTCGGACGGTCTACTGCGTTGACCTTTGTTGAGGCCTTCTTTTCTGGAGCTGCGGCCGCGCCAGATTTTGCTTTGGCACGTTGCGCCATCCTCTTCTACCCTGATGTGCTGATGCACTCTCTCCATCAGGGCCTCCATGGTAAGGGGTGGTGTCATGGTGATAGAGTCCCTCAGTCTGTTCCCGACTGGAGGCCTCTTTTATATTGCGCAATGGCGAGATTGGTTGGGCAATCCCCAATCTGGTTGAATGTCTCCTAGTAGCGACTGTTGTATGACCTCAAGGTCTCCTTATCACCCATGTCGATGGAGAGTAACTGGTCAATCTCCACTGGGGTTTTCGTGTTTGTTCTGAATCGCGTTACAAACGCCTCCGCCAGTTGCGCCCAGGAGGCTATGCTGCCCTCTGGAAGCTTCTCAAACCAAGTCAAGCCTAAGTCACCAAGGCTTGAAGGGAATAGGATGCACATCAAGGCCTCATTCCGCCGGTAAACAGCCATGACCTGGCGAAAGTGGCTTAAGTGTGAGTAAGGGTCCGTCTTCCCCTCATATGTTGTGAATTTGGGCTGTAGGAAGCCTGACGGTAGGGGCGCGTTCTCTATTGCTGGGACGAATGGTGAGGTCTGTAGCCTCGCCAATGCCTTGTCCGCTGGTTCGTAGGCCGGGCGCGGTATTGGCATTCCAACCTCGACGCTTCCATGCGTCCGAGGAGCCAACCGCTGTAAGGCAGAAACTCTGTGTGGATCGCGCGTTCTAGCGTCCTCCTTCCACCGTGCTTTCTCTTCTAGCACGGTCCGTAGGTCGGACGATCTGGGCAACTCTGTCTGCCTGGACCTTGTCTGGTGCGTATGCGAGGGCCAGTATGTGCTTCCCCCGGTGTGTGACCTTTCAGACCTCGCCCTCTCAGACCTGGAGTGACGAGTTCTGGAAGATCTGGATTGCGTGTCGCCTGTCCTGAGGCTCTTGTTCTCCCCTTGTGAGGGTGTAGTATTCCTACTACGACTTTCCGAGTGGCGAGGGGGCGTCTTGTTTGTGCGTCCCTCTCCTGTCGCCACTTCTTTTCCCTTCACCTGGCGCTTTAGGGATTCCATGTCTGCCGCCATCCGACGGATCAACTCGTCTTGTTCTCTTACGCGCTCCTCCAAAGTTGGAGGATCAATTCTGCGTCTTTGTCTTTCTGGGCTTTGCGAACGAGAGGGATGAGGGCTGTTATTCCGCCTTCGCCCCTTGCATCCCTCCTGGAATTTTGTCTGTGTGGATCCAGGTTTGCCATGGGAGTGACCACAGGCAAGCCTTCGCGCCTTGCTCCCCCTTCTGGAGTTAGTCCGTCGACGGCGGACTGAGGTAATTCTTCGTTGTTCGCCATTGATTTTTTGGGGAAAAAGCTTGATCAAGAGGTTGTTCTTGTCTGAGTTCCCACAGACGGCGCCAATTGTACGGGAAAGAAGTACACCTTCTCGTATAATCCTGTTGACCAAGTCTGCGCTCCTCCGTACGACGTCGTTCAACTACCTGAAAATACACACGTGTGCTAGCCGGCGGGTGTGTGCCGGAAACCTCTCCGATGCCTAAGTCAGTAAGCTTGACAAATAGACAAAAGCTCTATGGATTCAGGGAGTAAAGTTGCATTACCTCTCCAAAGGTGATATTGGTGAGTTTATATAGGTTTCGTGTGGCACAATCCTGGTAGGACTCACTTCTCCATTTGCAGAGTCCTTCTAGGATTACTCTTCCTTACGTAGAGTCCTTCTCGGATTCATACTCCTAGAAGATAGTGCTTATCCTCTAACATCCTCCTCACTGCTTAAGCCAAGTGAGATGGCTTTACTATGGCCGAATTCCTTCAGGACCGAAGTACACACTAGTTCGGCACTAACCTTCCTCTCCCTTACCTCGGTTTTCCCATGCCACAACCGAGCTAATCATAAGAGGGTAGAACCGAACTATGGCTTGGCCAAACCGGTCTAACACATCCGAACCGGTTACTCCAAGACCGGTCTATTCCTCCCCGAAGTATCATAAACCAACCTAACTTTCGTCTTCTCTTGGACCGGACTAGCTCGTGATATGCCGGGACCGATACACGAGTACCCGATTTACAACCGAACTACCCATACTCCTCCTTTCTTAGTGGTGTATTCACTATCTTCCGTACTTGGGCTTACCTCGGCCCCACATGTAGCTCGGCCTAACTTTATGAATATAAATTACCCTCTCAGCATTAATTAAGTTATATGTCTCATTATAGTTCGTATCCCTTCTGCTCCAACGAAGGAGTTGGCCCAGTTTCTGAAGAAGGTCTCATCTCGTGTACCTGGTCTAAATGCTATTGACATTGACATCCCGCTCAACATTTTGTGCACTGATGATCTGAAGCTTGAACAAGTTTCCTTGGGGAGAGAATTCCACATAAGTTTGGGGAGAACTGTTCCAATTCGACGGCACCAAATTGACTCGGTGGTGGCAATGCTTCGTCAGAAGCTTCAGTTTCAGAGCAGGTCAGATATATGTCCAGCTTATAATGTTCCAATTCAATTATTAAGAACGACAATGTGATGGTACATATATTTTATGATATGGGTTTCACTCATTGTTGTGATGTGAAACAGGTATTGGATTGATTTTAATGAGTGGGAGGTTTTTGTGAATGATGATCACACGCGCTCCTTTCTTTCAATTGCAGTTAAAACAAAAGGATTGGCAGAGGTATGTTTGATAATGTCTTTTTGCACCACTTTTATCATGTTTTGAGCAGTTTTTCCTCCTTAAATTGGAACGCACATTGGTTTTATTCATATGTTTGATACTGCACTTTTATGTGGTATTAAAGTGGCAGGTAGATGTAAGTGCATTCCAACTTCCAAAGACAAATTTACTTTTTCACACGGTGTATGACACTAGCATCAACATGAGTATTTAGTAATAGCTCCTAGGATATATGTTGTTTGTTTGAAAATGCCATTAATATTATTGTCATACTAGTCTCTTTAAGTTCTCATTGCTATGAAAACTTCAGAAACTTTTTATGCTGTCATACGTATATTGTCTTGGACAAGATATGGTCAGGGTTGAGTCATTTTTGTTCACTTAGGTCTTCCTCTTAGGAGAGGATTTTTTATTTATTTTTTAATTGTATGGAGAACATACTGGTTGTGCACCATATTATGTTACTTGATAGGCATATGAGTATTTTTTTTTTCTTCTTCTAGTAATTTAATGAGAAATTTGGTCAAAATCCCTTCATAATAAAACTTTAACAAGCACATAAAAACTTCCTTGAAAAGTCCAGCAGACACCACTATTACCGAAATATCTTTAGTGACTAATTTGATATTTAAGACTTTAAAATAATATTCAGCTTTTTTGGTTTTGGTTTCCAGATAACATTTTTTAGAAAATTTTACTTTTTTATTTTTCGTATTTTTTAGTTTTCAATGAATTTTTTCAATATTTTAAGCAAATTTTTTTTTTAAAATTTTTTTTTAGACACATCTAACATAAATACACTTAAAAAGTATAATATTTGTGAAAAAAATCTTTAAAAAATTCACTAAATACCAAAAATGCAAAAAGAATACGAAAATTCAGTACATTTTTTATATTTGTGTATTTATCAATTTTTTAAAATATTTTACTATTTAGATACATCTAAGTAAGATGCATCTAAAAAAGTAAAAAAGTTGCATAAAATTTTAAAAATATTCACTAAAAACAAAAAAATACGAAAAACAAAAAAACTCAATTTCTGGAAAACTGAATTCAAAAAATTGAAATCAAACACACTGAACATTTTTGATCTAGATGTCGCTTTTTAATAAAATAAGTATTTTTAGAATGTTCCCACTAGGGATGTAATCGGTTCAGTTCGGTCGGTATTTAAGTAAAAAATTTTACTGAACCGATAATGTCAGTTCTTTTATTCTGAATACCGATACAGATTTCTTCTCCCATCAAACCGAACTGAATCGAACCAATTAAAACAGCTCGGTTCGGTTTAATCGGTTTAGGACCTTTCAAACTTGAGCCCTTTTAAATATAATCACTAATCTATATAAAAAAATATTAAATTATTTATTTGTCCACTATTTCAAACATATCCAATCCATCCATTTAATAAATACTTCTCAATTCCTAGATTAACAAAAATAAAAACAAAAAAAAGTTAAAAAATACTAAGGTTTCAAGAATAATGAGTTAGAGTTAAAATTATATATAATAAGAGTTTATAAACTTAGGCTATAAAGATGATAAGGTTAATTAATTAAGATTAATAATTTATTATACTTATTAATATCATTATATTATTAGATTATATATATATATTATAAATGCAATATATGTTGAAGCGGTTCGCTTCGGTTTCGGTTTCGGTTTCGGTTTCGGTTTCGGTGTAGTTCGGTGCACAAGGCCCTTGAACCGATACCGAACGAAAACTGAAAAAAATCAAATTTAAAAACCACACAGACCAATTCTTGTTAAAAAAAGACCAAATATAGTTGGTTTGGTCCGGTTCAATTGGTTTGATTGGTTTTTTCAATTTTTCTTACATCCCTTCCTCCACGAAGATCTAGGTTGACTATGAAATTATTATTTTTTTTTATAAAAATAATAGAATTTTTACAGTCGAAATTGATGTAAATAGTAAAATTTTACTCTGATTAACAGTAAAACTTTACTCTGATTTACAGTAAAGTTTACTATAAAATTTTAATTTTTAAATTGTAAAACACCATAATCACTATAATTATTAATAAACAATTACAAAAACATAACTTTAGCAGAGTAAAATTAGATAATAACTTTAATAGGGTTAAATTTTACTGTTAATTTAAAGTAGAGCATTAGCAAATAAATGACAGATTACATATTATTATAGCGAATCAGAGTAAAATTTTACGATCGTTTAAAAAGAGTATCAGCAAATAAAACACTTTGACATATATTATCAAAGCAATCTAAGTAAAATTAATCTAATAATGATTGAACGAATTATTAAGAATCAAATAGTGATTGAACGAATCTCTAACTCTAACACGAACACTAATTGAATGAAGTGATCGAACAAAACTCCAACTCTAACTCGAACAATGATTGAAATATTTATCTATAAGAACTTGAACCCAAGCCTTGAGTCGGTATGCTATACAAGAACCACATGCCCCTCACACTCATCAATTATCAGCAGGAAGTCAATCTCCCACCCGTTAGTGTCTTCGTGAAGAAGCAAACTAATGAAAAAACAATGTTTTAAATGGAATATATATGAACTTGTTTAGTACCTTAAAATCGATCACGAAGTGCAAGAATTTCAAATGAATTGCTGTTAAACGAAAGAAGAAAAAATCGATCTTCGCCATCTTGAGGATTTCTCTGTTACTTCTCACAAATCGTTTCCAGTTACTTAATCATTGTCCAGAGTTTCATATGAGCTGTAGCATATAAAAATATTTGTGTACTAGAATATTTAAGTGACTGCCAATAGAAGGAGGGTAAAATAGCCCATAAAATTGTAGTCTTATTAGAATATGGACTTTATGCATTAAAGACATTGACCGGAGGGACTTAATGCATTTAAGATTTAAAACTTGGACTTTTAGAAGGAAGCTATTAGTGTGAAGGGCTTATGGCGAATTTTCCCTAATTTAATTACCATGTCACCTAAACTGTGAGATTCAATTAAATTTCAATGGATTTCAGATAAGGAAGCAGATTCAAGCTGTTAATGAGGTTTACAAGCTTCACAATCTTCCTGAATTTTATAAGGTTTGGCTTGTTATTAATTGTAGTCTTCCACAAGTATGTTGATATTGCTCAATCAATTGAAGTAACAATTGAAGTTCTTTATGTTATCTCTTTTTTTATTGTTACTTTTTTTTTTTTTGTCTAAAAAAGTTTGGTTGTTGATCACAGGATCCACGCCCTCATGTATCCTTAGCTTGGGCATTAGGTGACATCAGTGATGTACTGAAGAGAGTGGTTGAAGGGGAAGTGAGGAGACGCACTATGGTTGGGAAATATGCAAAGCCACGTATATTTACCTGCAAATTTAGCGGCATCGACTGTAAGATAGGCAATAAAACCTACAAAATATGTAAATTCCAAGAAGACTATGAAAGCTAATTTTATTTTCAAATTTCCAGAATACCATATCTACTAAAGGTCACCACTGTTGATTGACCAACTTTATTTCTGAATTTCATCCTTATCATCAATTAATTATATAGAGACTGGATGTTTTGTACAGGAAATTATATTGGGTCTGATTCTAGGGTAAAATATATAAAGCCACAAATAAAGTGTGTTTGCAATTCTCTTTCTTCTTCTTCATTTTTCTTGTTGGTTCTGAGCATAAAGCGAACCATGTTAATTGAAATGGTAGCACCTTATTGAACATGTATAACAATGTGAAAAAGCATATAGTTCTATAACATGTTAATCCAGATTTTCTGGAACATGGATTCACCATGATAGTTCTTTTGATCATATAGTTACCTTGTGATGCTTAATCTTCTAGACATTGAATACGGAGAATTCCTGGTTGAAGTCTATATGCAGTTAGATGTTAAAAAGCATATAGTTCTAAGTCCAGAGTCATTGTGGCCAAGCCTTTTAGCATTCAAACTGTCAGTGGCATTGAATTTGGAGTGAAATGGCTGGATTGGGTACATTAATATGACTGGTGCACTTTCATTGTTCTAGGTAAAAAGCATTCATATAATACAAATTATTAAAATCCAAACAGTTTTCAGACAAGAATTTACAGAACATGACATATCTTACAGTTTATACACAGCACTATATTCTGCCAATAGAGAACCTCTAAATTTGAAGCCTTAAGGTGAAAAAAACCATTTAACTCGGGGAGAGATTTTCTGAATCATTGAATAAAGTGTCTGACATTAATAGATATCAAGATTCCTTGTGCATTTCCATGGCAGGTACTTGCAACTCGAGCTGCAAAAAATGGCAAAAACCCTGGCAGCTGCCAAAAGCAGGGCAGGACTTGCTAGGCAGAGCAGATTGAGAGGTACATTTGGCGATATTTTGGTTATTAAGCATGTATAAGATCCAAGCAGTGAGGACAAAGAGATTAGAAGCCATAGTTTCATGGGTTGCTCATCTGTGAGGTATATAATCATGGCTATTGATGTAAAAAACCCTGCAGAGTTGAAGAATATGAACAAACCTGTTGGAATAATTATATTTTGTTGGAGGGTGTCAACACGGCACAGTGCTGTATAAAAGGTCATAGTTGCTACCACTACTGCTGCTAGTAACATTATGTTATACGCATCATCTATTGGCGGTTGTTTTAAATTTTTGGAGGATTTGATGAAGGGGTCATGTGAAGGCTGTTTGTTAAAAATGTTCTTGATGTCGATAAGAACTTCATCTCTGCCGTTGGGTAGGCCTAGGTTTGGTGTGGTTAAGTGTCTGGCTTGTAAAGCTCCTGCTCTTCGGAGGATCTTGTCGATTTCCATGTCCATCTCTTTGCCACTTGGCAGTTGGACATCAAAGCTGTCCAGAGCTGTAAAACCACGGGCATTCACAGTATTCACCTCCACTGAAGCCTTAATGGTAGGATTACCCACAAGCAATGTCTCCAGAGTCTGCATGAACGATGAAGTAAAAACTCAAAAACAAACAGAACAAAAAAGTATTTCTCTGTATTGAATTTTCATTTCTAAAATAATACTATCTGGGCTGCTCTGTATTGCCTACTAATAGTGAAGAAAGGTCTTAATTTGTGCTGATTATTGTAGAGTTAAAATTTAAGATATCTGTTATTATAGAAAGTTAGAAGATAAAAATAATATGTAATTACAATTTTAGTAATTGGTATACCTTTTGTGTCACCCCCCAAGAGGATTGACAATATGCAAGTCAAGCCCAATGGAAGCAGCCTGATAAAACCAAAACAGAAGATGACTGTTGAATTTTCTTTCTAGCTTGTTCCAAATTTCAGATGCTCACACAAAAAAACATGTGTATATGTTTATTTGCACTTCATACAAAAGTAAATATATTGCATGTTATTGAATGTTAAGTATGTAAGAACTGATTTTTGTTTTCTGCTCGTCATTTATGTTTTTCTATATGTCAACATTTAATTTACTGATATCTCTTATTTTATCACTCATTCTTGTTGGTCATTTTTTTGAAATAGGTATATTGATTGTTTTTGACATTACATCCTAAAATATGAGTTCATTAAATTTGATATTGTTTATTAAAACAAGTTATTCTTTTATTGATAGATTAATTTGACTTGTGTTAATTTACCTATTTCAACTGGTCATTGAAACATATATTTCAGCTATAAAACTTTTAAGACAAAACAACTAAATATGATGAAAGATGATTTTTTAGCTAGTTAATCACATATATTGAGAAAGACATTGTTTGAATTTTTGATGTCGAATTTATTTTAGATGCTTTTTATATCATGAACAAGTGTCAAGTACAATTTCACACGTCTAAATATATAGCAATTATTTTTATCAGTTATTTACTTTTTGTAAGTTATACTCGATTGTGTGTTCATATTCTTATACTCAATTATGTTGGTAGTAATCCTTAGTTTGATAATATTATTCATATTTTCTTGATTGGAGTTACATACTTTCAACCCCCAAAGTTCAAATCATAGATCCTGTTCCTGATTCATGCATGAGAGGATGAAGCCAATTCAACAATTGAAGCAGACAGACAACAAAACAACATCAATAGCAAGAAGATGAAAAGAGAGATTTTGCCTGGAATTGTTTCCTGGAGGTAGCAAGGTGAAGAACTGTATTGCCACCACTGTCCTTGGCATTGATGAGCTCCTCCGCCTCACTCATCTGATTATACACGAGTGCAATATGAAGAGCTGCCTCTCTTCTCTCAGTCTCCACCATGACAGACTCAGGCCACGCGTCGAGCAGGGATGCCCTCATAACTTCAAGCCTCCCGTTCACAGCTGCACTATGAAGTGGTGTCATCCCAAATTTGTCTATGAAAAGACATAGGTCTTTGCCAATATTGCATTTGATTAGGTACTGCACAACCTCACGGTGTCCCATTGAAGAAGCCAAGTGCAAACAACCATACCCATCTTGGTTAAACTCTCTTGCAAATTCAGGCTTTCTTGGTACTATCTCTCTCACTATTACTACATGCCCCAACTTTGAGGCTGTGTGTAATTGAGTTTCATCTGATGCTACCGCGGTGGTGGAGTCTTCAAGAACACCTGGGTTTTTTTCGAGTAGATTAAGGAAGTGTTCTTTATCTTCTGTTGCAGTTGCTTCAAATAACAGACTCAAGGAATTAGGAAAACCATCCAAGTATTGTTTTGCTCTTGAATGTCTTACATGTTGCAGAAAATCCATTTTTTTTTGCTTAGTGAAAAGTATCTCACGTCTTTAAATCAAGGGAAGGGAGGGTATAATATAATGATCATGAAGTCATCACTGCTGTTGAGGATATGTGCAGTTTAAGTTTTTAGACGGATTAGTGGTCATTAATTTAATATGGTATCGTAAAAAAAATTTCACAGTTAATCTGATAATTATAATATTTACATGTGTTTGACCCGTTAATAAAGTAGAGACTGGTCACACATCTGTCATCATCTTTATCAAGTGGCATTGTAGATAGATATTTAGATTAGCACTCTATCACGCTACCATGATTCACCTCCATTATTTAAGAATTAATGACTTCATGAACAGGACAACATTGAGGTTGATGTTTATCTAATGACTTTGATTATTCAACAACAGACCCATAAAAATGTCACTTAACAGAAATTGCTAGGAATGTTCGAAGTTGGAAAAATATTGCACAGTCCAATGCCAGAAGTTTATTTATTTTTATTTTTTATTTTTTATTTTGTTGATCGGAACCCCAGAAGTTGAATGGGTAGAATATATGCAAGTCTTGATCATGGTTGAATAGAATAGCTAACCAAAATTTAGTTGAATTTTCCTACATGATATTTGTTTAATGTTACTACACACTCATGAATAAATTTAGAAATATACAGATCAAATTTATTCTAAAATGTGTCCAAAAAATACATCAACATGTTGTGATGATCATTTATTAGTATTATTATTATTATTACATGTATTAATATTGTATTGATTTAATAAGTTTCAACACTTATACCTATTATGAATACAATATTAAGACATAAAATATAAATAGGGTAAATTACAAATATATCTCTTGAGATTTGCTTAAAATACAAATTACTTCATGTGGTTCTGAAAATTATATTCTGCCCTTTAAGGTTTTTATTTCATAACAAATGACCAATTTTGTTAAAAAAATATCAAGTCAATTAACAGTTTAATTATATTAGAAATTTATTTTAATCAATAATTCGAGTAACTTTATTATTGTATAGGAGAGCAGTTAGAAAATTCATTTTTTTAGTTAATTTTATTAAATAAAAAATTCTGATAATGATGTATTTATAATTTTTTAAACCATAGAACAATTCATATTTTAAACAAATTTTAGAAAATCTATTTATAATTACCCAATCTAAATATGATCAAAATACCAACATCATAATCTTATTGTAATATTATTCAAAATGTAAAGGGTTATGTCAGAATGATTCATGAAACGCATGCTTAAGTTTATTGAGTGATAACTAATCAAGTTAGTTCGATTGGTCAGAACTTTTATATTTCATTAAGAAGTCAATGATTCGAATCTTCTAACGTGTTGTATTGTAGGTTTTATTCTTCGTGTATTAATCGGGGTTTTTCCTCCCATTTTGAGAATTATTTTATAAAGTTTGTATTTAATTTTCATTATTATAATTATAATTTATCAAATTTTATTATAATATCTTATATAAATAAAATAAGAAAAAAAGTTTACTGAGTGATAGAAAGTCTCTAACTTTTGGACGTTTTGGAAGCTTCATCGACTTTTGCGTACAATTATAAAGATCTTGCACTTCAAACTTCATTTACAATGTTGAATTTTTAATTAATTTAGTTCAATTAGTAATAATCATTTAGAAATTAAATAAAAAATAGAAGATAAAATTATTTATTCACTCTTCACAAAGTGATCAAGAGTTAGCATTTAATTTAAAATTGTGTTGCTAAATAATACCTACACAACCTACTTAATTTTTTTAGACCCTCTATTTCTGTAAGCCCCCAATTTAAATACTAAATTTTAATAAGATTTCTTTAAATACTCCACTTAATACCAATTTTACTCATATTCATAATATCATCACACTTAAGTGCACATCCACCTACTTTTGTACACCCTTTCTTATTCGTTTTCTCTCAGTAAACGATGAACGATTGAGAGATGATTCAGAATAACAAACGATTGAGAGATGAATCGACTGTCCCTCTCATCTCCTTCTCTCATAAACGATGGTCTCTTTCTCCTTGTCACCATGAACAACAGTATCTTAGTTGGAAATCTCATTGGAATCTCTTTGACGATCTCTTTCTTTTTCTCTCAAATAACCTCTAACTCCCTATTACATATTTTTTTTTGGGTTTATTTTGGGATAAAACCTTGATACAAGGGGTTTTAGAGGGAAAAATCCTTAGAAAAAATAGAAATAAAGGAAAAATCCTACAATTTGGAACCGTTCGGCATTCCAGTGCCGAACAAAATGTTTATATTTAACAATGTATTACTAAACTTAATATTTCTATTCAACATTGTATTATTGAATAGAATCTTAACTGTTAGACTTATTTATTTTGTTGATTTATTTAATTATGTTTTAATTTATTTGAAAGAGAAAATAGAAACCAAAATTTATTTTGATGATTTATTTAATTATATTTTAATCAAAATTTATTTTAATGATTTATTTGAAAGAGGAAAATAGAATCAAAATTTGTTTTGCCCCATTATTTCTCACCTAAACCTTTATCCTAAATGTTGTTAGAATGTATTTAATATTTGATTAAATCAGGAGTTCAAACAGTCCAAAACAAAGGTTCAAACAGCCTAGCACAGCAGCAGGCCAAAAGGTTCAAGAGGTTCAAGTGGAAGATATTCAAATTAGTAATAAAGGAAGTACAACGGCTATAAAGGTTCAAAAGGCCAAAATGTTCAAAAGTTTTAAGTGGAAGATATTCAAATTTGTAATGATGGAGTGGAAGATATTCAAATTGGTAATGATAGAAGTACAACAGCTATAACCGGCTATAAATTCAAATGATTACAACGGCTATAAACGGCTATAATTTTCATTATATATACCAAAGCCTCTAATGTAAACAAGTTACAAAAACCTAAAAATATTCTTTGATGTGTAATCACTCACATCTATTCTCAGAAATTATACACTGAGCCTTATAGCTTTAAACCAATCTTTTCTGTGTGAGGTTTATAGAAAAACTAGAGCTTCATTTTTATATCTATCTTTGAGAGATAATTCTTGTAGCTTTCTGTGAAAGCAAAAACATATTCTTTTCAACCTTGTAAGAGTGTAGTACACTCAGTGTTCTTGACTTAGAAAGTCAGTGTAAAATCTGTGGAGGATTGCTTCATCTGTGAAAAGGTTGCTAGCACCCTGTGAAGTTAAAGTATAGTGAAAAATCTCAAGTGAAGCTTGAGGAGTGGACGTAGGCCGAGTTGAAGCCAAACCACTATAAATTTGTTTGCCTCTCTCTCCCTTATCTCTTTATTTTATTTTAAATTGCCATAGTTATATTTCACATTTTTACTATTCTAAAATCATTAACTAACATAGTTGTTAAGACACTTGTTTTAATTATTTTTATTTCATTAATTATATTTATCTATTGTGCTAGTCGTAGTTTTTATTAGGGTATTATTAATTTTAATTATAAAAACCTAATTCACCTCCCCTCTTAGGTTGTCTTTTGGTTAACAATTGGTATCAGAGCCTAGACTCTTATTTTAGATTTAACCATCTAGGAGTTTCGATCCATGACAACTTTAGGTGAAGGACAAGTCACAAATAGGCCACCATTGTTTGACGGAAATAACTATAGTCATTGGAAGGATAAGATGACCTTATACCTACAAGCCAATTATGCCATGTGGATTATTGTCACCAAAGGTCTAAAAATTCCTACCAAATTAGTAGACAATATTAGTGTACTTAAAACTGAAGATGAATGTGATGAGAAAGATCATAAATTATTGCAAGCCAATGTTAAAGCCAAACTCACCCTTGTTTGTGAATTAGACTCTAAGGAGTATAATAGAATTTCAAGTTGTGATTCGGCAAAAGAAATTTGGGACAAACTTGAGGTAACGTATGAAGGTACAAACCAAGTGAAGGAATCTCGTATTGATATGCTTGTTCATAGTTATGAATTGTTTAAAATGAACTTTGATAAATCTATTTCAAGTATGTTTACTAGATTTACTGAAATTGTAAACTCTTTGAAATCTCTTGGCAAAACTTATACTAACAGTGAGTTGGTAAGAAAAATTCTGAGGTGTTTACCAAAGAATTGGGAAGCAAAGGTGACGGCCATTATAGAAGCTAAAAATCTCTCTACACTTGGATTGGATGAGCTTATGGGTTCCCTTATGACTCATGAGATCACCATGAAAGGACATGAGGATGTTGAAAACAAAAAGAAAAGTGGAATTGCATTCAAAGCTTCATCAAATGAAGAAGAACATGAAAACTCCAGTGAGGATGAAAGCTATGCCATGTTTAATAGAAATCTCAAAAAGCACTTTAAGAAAAACAATTATGAAGAAAGAAGACCTTTCAACAAAGAATACAACAAAGATAACAAGAAAGAGCCTATAATTTGCTATGAGTGCAAAAATCCAGGACATATGAAGATGGATTGTCCAAAATTGAAGGATCATGGAAAAGATTACAAAAGAAACAAAAAGGCCATGGTAGCAGCTTGGGGAGAAAGTGAAGATGAAAGCTCAAGTGATGAAATTGAAAATGAAGTAGCCAACTTATATCTCATGGCTCTTGAAGATGAAGACTCTACTCAAGATGAGGTAACTACTCTTTATGAAGAGCTTGAAAGTGCATTCCATGAACTATCAAATGAATTTAGAAAAGTTTGTGCAAAAAATAATGTGTTGAAGAAATATGTTGTATCTTTATCTATTAATGTAGAAGAATTAAAGAAAGAAAAAATTGTTTTGAAAAATGATTTTGACACCATCTCTAATGAGAAAACTGCTTTACAAAACAATGTTGATGATTTAACAAAAACACTTAAAAATTTTGTAAAAGGTAGAGATAATCTTAACATGCTTCTTGGAAATCAAAGATGTGTTTTCGATAAGGTGGACATTGGATATGATCCTATTAAAAAACAAAAGAATCTCAATACAATTTTTGAAAAGGCACCTCTCATGACTCACCCTCATATTACTTGTTATTATTGTAGAAAGAAAGGCCATTATATATTTTCTTGTCCATTCAAAAATAATATAAACATGGGAATTAAAAAGATTTGGATTGTTAAGAGATCTAACAAAACTAATCAAGAAGGACCTAAGAAACTATGGGTACCAAAAACCAACACTTGATTGTCATCTTATAGGTTTGTTTTAAGTCCAAAGTTAAAGAAGGAAAGTGGTACCTTGATAGTGGATGTTCCAAACACATGACCGGAGATAAATCATTCTTTACTAAACTATCATCGAAAGATGGAGGATTTGTTACTTTTGGAGACAACAAGAAAGGAAAAATCATCGGTATTGGTAGTATCGGTATTTCTCCTAACTCTTCTATTGAAAATGTTTTACTTGTTGATGGACTTAAGCATAACCTACTTAGTATTAGTCAATTATGTGATAAAGGTAATCGAGTTATTTTTGATAAATCACATTGCACAATTGAAAGCACAAATGATCATAAAGCTTTATTCGTTGGTAATCGCCATAATAATGTTTATGTTTTTCATTTTAATGATCTCTATGCTAGTGATGTTAAATGTTTATATGTTAATAATGAAAATAGTTGGTTATGACATAGAAGACTTGGTCATGCTCATATGGATTTAATTGCTAATCTTTTGAGAAATGATTTGGTCATTGGACTTCCAAAAATTAAATTTGAAAAAAATCATTTTTGTAGTGCTTGTCAACAAGGAAAACAAACTAAAACATCATTTAAATCAAAATCTCATATTTCCACAACTAGACCTTTACAACTATTACATATGGATTTATTTGGTCCCTCAAGGACATCTAGTCTAGGTGGTAAACGTTATTGTCTTGTTATTGTTGATGATTATTCAACATTTACATGAGTTATGTTTTTAGCACACGAAGATGAAACATTTTCTTCTTTCACAAAACTCTGTCGTAGAATTCAAAATGAAAAAGGCTTTCTTATTACTAAGATTCGAACCGACCATGGTAGAGAACTTGAAAATGAGAAATTTGAATTGTTTTGTGATGAGCATGGTATTGGACATAATTTTTCAGTACTTAGAACCCCTTAACAAAATGGTGTAGTAGAAAGGAAGAATAAAACTTTAGAAGAGATGAGTAGAACAAAGCTTTGCGAAAATAATCTTCCTAAATATTTTTGGACCGAAGCCGTTCACACCGCATTCTATATTTTAAATCGTGCATTAATTAGACCTATTCTAAAAAAGACTCCTTATGAACTTTGGCATGATAGAAAGCCCAACATTAGTCATTTGCGTGTTTTTGGTTGTAAATGTTTTATGCATAATAATAGTAAGGATAACTTAGGTAAATTTGATTCAAAATCTGATGAAACAATTTTTCTTGGCTATTCCTTAACTAGCAAAGCTTATCGTGTTTTTAATAAAAGAACTCTTGTTGTGGAAGAATCTATACATGTGGCATTTGATGAAATTAACATCTCTGCTCAAAAGTAAATTGTTAGTGATAATATAGATTTGGAACCAAATGTAGAAGATTCAAGTATCTACAAAGAAGAGAACCAACCATGTAAGTTGAACGAAAAGATTGAACAACCTATTCTCCCACCTCAAGAAGAAGGAGGAAACAATGATGATTTGCCAAGAGAATGGAAGTTTGTTCATAATCACCCTAAGGATTTAATCCTAGGTGACCCTACAAAAGGTATTGAAACTCGCTCTTCACTTAGAAATATTTGTAGTAACTTGGCTTTTCTCTCACAGATTGAGCCTAAAAACTTTCAAGAAGTTGAATTCGATGAACATTGGATGATAGCTATGCATGAAGAGCTTAACCAATTTGAGAGAAACAAAGTATGGGAACTTGTGCCAAAACCTAAAGATCATACCATTATCAGTACCAAATGGATCTTTCGAAACAAGCTTGATGAATCCGGCACAATTATAAGAAACAAAGCTAGACTTGTTGCACAAGGATACAATCAAAAAGAAGGTATTGATTTCGATGAAACATTTGCTCCGGTTGCTAGATTAGAAGCCATTCTCATGTTACTTGCATTTGCATGTTTTAGAGATTTCAAACTTTATCAAATGGATGTAAAAAGTGCCTTTCTTAATGGTTTTATAAATGAGGAAGTTTATGTTAAACAACCCCCAGGTTTTGAAGATCATGCTTTTCCAAATCATGTTTTTAAACTATCAAAAGCTTTATATGGTTTGAAACAAGCACCTCGTGCATGGTATAAACGATTAAGTAAAATTTTTGATTGAAAATAATTTTTCTAGAGGAACGATTGACACAACACTTTTTGTTAAAACTAAAAATGATGATTTACTTATTGTGCAAATATATGTGGATGACATTATATTTGGTGCTACTAATGAAACCTTGTGTAAGGAATTTGCTAAGTGTATGTAAGGTGAGTTTGAGATGAACATGATGGGGGAGCTAAATTATTTCCTTGGGCTTCAAATCAAACAATGTAAGGAAGGAGTTTATCAACCAAGCTAAGTACACAAAAGAACTACTCAAAAAGTTTGGTATGTATGACTCAAAAATAGCTGGAACGCCTATGAGCACATCCATTAAGCTAGACAAGGATGAAAAAGGTAAGTCCATTGATCAAACAAAATCGAGGTATGATCGGCTCACTTCTTTATTTAACTGCAAGTAGACTCGATATTATTTTAGCGTTTGTATGTGTGCTAGATATCAATCAAATCCTAAGGAATCACATCTCAGTGCTATTAAAAGAATTTTTAGATATCTTGTTGGCACTCAAAATTTGGGACTGTTTTATCCTAAAGGTGTTGCATTTGATTCAATTAGTTACTCGGATGTCGACTTTGCCGGATGCAAACTTGATAGAAAAAGCACCAGTGGCACTTGTCACTTTCTTGGTAACTCATTAGTATCTTGGTTTAGCAAAAAGTAAAATTCTGTTGCTTTATTAACGGCCGAAGCTGAATATATAGCTTCCGGAAGTTGTTGTGCCCAAATACTTTGGATGAAACAACAATTGGAGGATTTTGATTTGCATTATGATCATATCCCTATTAAATGTGATAATACTAGTGCCATCAATTTAAGCAAAAATCCGGTTCAACACTCACGAACAAAACATATTGAAATTGGACATCATTTTTTAAGAGATCATGTTCAAAAAGGGGCTATTATACTTGAATTTATAAACACCGACAAGCAATTGGCAGATATTTTCACAAAACTCCTAAGCGAGGATTGCTTCAATTTTATTCGTGGCGAGGTTGAAATGTCGATTTCTACTTAAAAAGTTTTGTTATGACTGTGAAACTTGAATTTTTGTTAAAATGATATATGTGTATTGCTACATTGATATGAAAACATTTATATCAGTTGAATGCTCTCAAGTCCTTCATACATTTATTATCCTTAACAGTTTGCTATTCACAACTATGTATTTTTGTTCTGCATCTTGAGCTTAATTTAATTTTGCATACATTGATTTTTATTTTTTATTTTTGCTATTAGGCTTAATTTCGTTTATTTTTTTATTTTTTTTTTCCGTTTCACTAATAGGCTTCATTTCCTTTATTTATTTATTTATTTTATTTTTTTCTTTTCTTCTCATTATTTTTTTTTCCATTAATTTTTTTTTTTTTTGCCATTAGGCTTAATTTTTATTTATTATTTTCTACACTTTCATTTCATCTTCCGTGCTTAAAATATATATATATATATACATAAAAACAAAAATCGAAATGAAGCAAAAACAAAAAGAAACTTAGAATAACAATATTTACATTAAAAAATAAAAAAAAAAAAAACCATAACAACACCCTTCATTTTTTTTTTTCCGGTCATACGCCGATCTTATTTACTCGCATCTTCTATCGTTTTCTTTTTCTTTTTATCACCTTGGGCGACCCTTGATGCCCCTGCCCCCATGCTTTCGTCGAGAGCGACGACTCCTCGCTGACTATCAAAGGTCAAGAACGACGTTGCTCCAAATCGGGCCATGGAGGTGGTCTTTCGTTTAAGCTCTTTATTTTTGACCTTCAGTGTGCCTATTTCTGCTCACGTATCCTTGTACATGAGCTGGAGCAGAGAGAGTTGGGCGTTGACTTGCTGGAGCTCACTCGTCCTGTTCTGTAATTGGTGAGCCAATTTTGTGACTGCCGTCACCATTTCCATACAGGACGTCAGTGTGAAATGATTGGCTTCTATATTAGATTGAGCTACCATGATTTGCTCAATTGACATCATAGGAAGGTTAGGAAGAGGAATGACAGGAAGAGTAGGAGTAGAGGCACTCGGTCCAACAGTGCTTATGGGATCATTTAGGTCCGGAAAGAGAGTAAGGGGACGGGACGAGGCCATGTAGTAGGAGAGAGAGATGTAATCGAAAGGAGAGTAGTTTTTGGCAACCTTTCTGCTCTGCTCAGTCTCTCTGTTCTATCTCTCTCACGAAGCGAATGAGGAAGAAGAAGGTGAAGAGAGTGATTAAGAAGAAGACGGAGGAGAAGAAGATAAGAGGGAGAGAGCGCCAAGTCCGCTAATTGATTGATTGACCCGTCTCGCTTTTGTCGGTTGGTTGAAGCAAAAGCGAGGACGTGTGTCCGACGCGATTTTCGACGAACAAAAAAAGACGCGGGCGAATCATATATCTATCTATCTATATATATATATGTATATATCTGTTTTGATTATGTATTTTTTGATGTCATTTATCACTATCATTTTTCTCTTCCTCCTCCAGATTCTGAGCCATAATTTCCTTTTGATAATGTCACAGGGGGAGAAAATTATATGATGTTATGTATTATGGTATTATTTTCAAACTAATCTGATGTTATGTATTTATAGTTTGATATCTTAATCTTATATCATGTTATTGATTAAAGCTTATTTATTACATATGTGCTAACCTATATATTTAGAAATGAATTCAGGGAGCATGACTTGAGGGGAAGTTATGGTATTATTTTCAAACTAATCTGATGTTATGTATTTATAGTTTGATATCTTAATCTTATATCATGTTATTGATTAAAGCTAATTTATTACACATGTGCTAACCTATGTATTTAGAAATGAATTCAGGGAACATGACTTAAGGGGAGCCTTTGTTACTCCCAAATCAAATCAAAACATCATTGTGTGCCATCATAAAAAAGGGGAGATTGTTAGACTTATTTATTTTGATGATTATTTAATTATGTTTTAATTTATTTAAAACAGAAAAATAGAATCCAAAATTTATTTTGATGATTTATTTAATTATATTTTAATCAAAATTTATTTTGATGATTTATTTGAAAGAGAAAAATAGAATCAAAATTTGTTTTGTCCCATTATTTCTCACCTAAACCTTTATCCTAAATGTTGTTAGAATGTATTTAATATTTGATTAAATCAGGAGTTCAAACAGTCCAAAACAAAGGTTCAAACAGCCTAGCATAGCAGCAGGCCAAAAGGTTCAAGAGGTTCAAGTGGAAGATATTCAAATTAGTAATAATGGAAGTACAACGGCTATAAAGGTTCAAAAGGCCAAAAGATTCAAAAGTTTCAAGTGGAAGATATTCAAATTTGTAACGATGGAGTGGAAGATATTCAAATTGGTAATGATAGAAGTACAACAGCTATAACCGGCTATAAATTCAAATGATTACAACGGCTATAAACGGCTATAATTTTCATTATATATACCAAAGCCTCTAATGTAAACAAGTTACAAAAACCTAAAAATATTCATTGATCTATAATCACTCACATCTATTCTCAGAAATTATACACTGAGCCTTATAGCTTTAAGCCCATCTTTTCTATGTGAGGTTTACAGAAAAACCAGAGCTTCATTTTTATATCTATCTTTGAGAGATAATTCTTGTAGTTTTCTGTGAAAGCAAAAACACATTCTTTTCAACCTTGTAAGAGTGTAGTACACTCAGTGTTCTTGACTTAGAAAGTCAGTGTAAAATCTGTGGAGGATTGCTTCATTTGTGAAAAGGTTGCTAGCACCCTGTGAAGCTAGAGTATAGTGGAAAATCTCAAGTGAAGCTTGAGGAGTGGACATAGGCCGAGTTGAAGCCGAACCACTATAAATTTGTTTGCCTCTCTCTCCCTTATCTCTTTATTTTATTTTATTTTAAATTGCCATAGCTATATTTCACATTTTTACTGTTATAAAATCATTAACTAACATAGTTGTTAAGACACTTGTTTTAATTATTTTTATTTCATTAATTATATTTATCTATTGTGCTGTCATAATTTTTATTAGGGTATTATTAATTTTAATTATAAAAACCTAATTCACCCCCCCTCTTAGGTTGTCTTTTGGTTAACATTAACAATCGGCAAGCCAGTACCGAATCGAAAATGACCCATAATCGTAAATGCAAGATAGATAAATTTATCAATGCAACAACAACCTCATTAGAGTTATTGTAATCGTCTTCCATTACTCTATAAGTATCAACGAATAGTGAAAACAACCACAAATGTAGAAATTCAAAGTCTGTAATAGGATTGTTTGATTTGGAATACCGAACACATTTGAATCCATCGAACAAAACATTAACTAATTAGGTGGTTTCAAATGTTTTTCATTGAAGATGAATATGTGGGTTTAGGATGGTGATGAAGAAGAATATGGTTAGGGTTTAGGTTGGTAAGGAATACTTATAGATGGGGATGGAGGTGGGTGTATAGTATTGTAGAGTGTTATTTTAATTGTTTTCATTTAGTGGGTGAGTGTTCCATTAAAAGTTATCTTTTAATGTAATTTTACTTCAGAGTATAATTGTAATAAAAAAACGGTGAGAATTGAGGGATCCAAAGAAATTAGGTAAGTGCTAATAGTAACACTCATTTTTATTATAATTTTATCTATCCATAAAATTTCATTTTTACCCTTTTTTACCATCCAAATCTCCTCTCACTGTAGGCACCAACCATCACCACCATCTCTAGCCGTCATCTACAATACCTTTCCACCTCTGGCTGCCACTCCCCGGCACCTCTTCACTACCCTCTGACGTCTCTTTTGCGATGCTTAATCAAACTTTTAGAGATGATTCGTTATTAACAATTTGATTTTGGTATAATGAAAAGGGTTGATTTTTTCTTAAGTTCAAATTTGAATTTGATTGTCATGTTCGGACTCGTGGAGCCCACCACGGGTCCCGTTTCATCGAACTGTTAATTTTGTAGGACCATTAGTGTATATCATTCACGAAAAAATTTAAATTGATCCGATAGTCATAAGTTTTTCATTTTATAGCATTTGTCTCTAAAAAAGTGGATGGTCTATTTTATAAAACACTCTTATCATTTTTTTTTTAAGAGACAAATGCTATAAAATGAAAATATTACGATTATTAGATTGATCTAATTTTTTTTATAGCGACCCCGGTCTTTTCCCTTTTGATTATTGTATCCGGACTTATGTTCCGTAGATTCCATTGTTGTATTATTGTTGTTGTCGTCCTTTAATTCTGTATTTTTGAGTTATGGGTTGAGTTGGGCAGGTTTGTTACAGGTTGGTTGGGTTGGAAACCAAGTGTTGCTGTCCAGATTTTTGGACCTTCGCTCGAGCGAGGAGTTGGTCGCTCGAGCGAGCTGTTGTTTTTGTTCTTCGCTCGAGCCAGGGTTTGGTCGCTCGAGCGAGAGTCTGCGTCTGGGCTTAGGACCTGAGAGATGTGTTTCTTGGCTCGAGCGAGAATTTCTTCGCTCGAGCGAGCGAGGTGTATGTTTTCGAGTTCGTCGCTCGAGCGAGCATTTCGTCGCTCGAGCGAGCTTCTGGGTTGCAGACCTGAAGCATCGAGTTTTTGGCTCGAGCGAGCATTTCTTCGCTCGAGCGATGATTTTCTGTGTCTGGTCGCTCGAGCGACCAGGTCTTCGCTCGAGCGAGCCTATTTTGTTTAAATACGCAGCAGCGTGTTTCAGATCAGTTTTTCAGCCCCTTTCAGTTTATAAAACCCTAGGTTACGAGTTCTCTCTCTCCCAACTCACCTTCTCTCCTAGGTTTGATCTAGTTAGGGTGTGTTTTTACCCTAGTTGCTTTACAAATAAGATAGAGGAGAGTGAGAGCTTTCATTTAATCTGAACGGTTGTTGATTTGGAGTACTTTGGAGTTTGGGCTATCATCTCCGTCTTCTTCTTTTTGGGTTCTTGCTTCGAGGTAGGGATTTCCTACTCCATTTATACGCTTTAATTCTAAGTGTTGGTATTTTGGTATGTGGGGGTAGTTTGGTAATTTTGGGAGAAACCTTAGGGTTTTGGCTTAGATTAATGTATATAATTAATTTAAAGGAAGATTGTGGAATTTAGTTTAATTCATGGAATTGGGGAAATTTAGTGAATTGATGATATAGTTGGGTAGTTTAAATACTTACCTATGAGAATGTTGAATTTACATTCATTGTTGTATTTATTTCTTGTTTAGAAATAACTGTTTTGGGCTATCGGTGGAGGATAGCCATTGATTGTTGTAGACCTTGCATGCGGCTTAGGTATAACTAAAATTAAGTCATTTATCTTGACTGTTGAATTCATACAGAACATTCATGTATTGATTATGTGTTGTATATGGCAATTGTGTGTTTCATTGCATATGCATTTTGTTTGGAGGAGATAAGGGATGAACTCCACGGTTTAGGGGAAGATAGGGGATGGACCTCTAAACCGGATTTGTTGGGAGGAGATAGGGGATGGACTCCAGTAGCATCACTCATATGTGTGCTTATTGATAATAGCAATATTGCTATTTGTTGTTGATATGATACATCATTATAATGTGTATCAGTTGGAAGTATGGAAGTGTTGTGGTTTGAGCTTTAGTCTCATTTATTTTTGTGACATCTGGATCACTATTATAGTTGGCCAGGTTCTGAGCCATAATGATATAATTGGAAAGTTGAATAAATATTGGAAAGTGAAAGGTGTCATAGACAATATGTCATAGACAATGTAGACATTCGTGTCATGAAATTGGAAATTGATTATCTTGTGTTAACCATGTATCGAATGCTAATGCTTTAGTTAATTCTTATGCTTGGTTTAGTATTTTTCTACTGGGCTGTGGCTCACCCTATATGGGAACTTCATTTTCAGGTTCAGGTGGTTCACTACCTCCAAGGACTTAGCTTGTGAGGATTTGGACTCGAAGACTTGCTTTATTTTATTTGTTTTATTTGAACAACTTGTAAACTTTCAAGCCTAGGGCTTTATTTGTTTTTGAGTTAGAACTCATGGAATTGTGTCCAAGTATTGGCTTGGCAAGATGTAAGCCCATAGGGCATTTATTATGATGTTTTTTATTTCATGGTACTCTGATGAATGGAATAAGATACTTTATTTCCTTATAATTCCGCATGTTAATATTATGTATTATGGGTTTATTTTTGAGGGTGTTACATTTTTCATTAATGATATACACATAATAATATTTATTTTGAAAATTAAAGCTTTCAGATTATTGTCAACAATTTATTTTGAAAATTATATTTATCATTGACAGAAATCTGATCCAATCAAGTAGTTATCGATATCCGATCAACGTGATTTTTTTATAGGGATAAAGTATTCAACGATTTCTATATATTAAATGGTTCGAATCATCAAAATAGGACCTGTGGTTGGCCCCCACAAGCTCAACAGCACGCTCTAATCCGATCTCAGACTGGAGACAAGCCTAGCCCTTATATAATATACTAGTTCTAATACAATATTACAATTGTACTAGACACAATGAATTTACATTGATATTGTACATAATTTTTTTTTTTAAAATTTAACTGTTAGGAGGGGAGGCAATAAAAAGAGGAAAAAAAATAATAAAAAAATAAAAGAACGTTACTTTGTCTAAATCCTAAAATAATAATAATAATAATAAAAATAAAAGAGCTTCTTTATCTGAACCCTAAAAAAAAAAATGAAACAAATACAAAACCATACTACTTTCATCGAACAACAAGTATAACAGGTGAGGGATTCATAGTAGTGACCCTGACCTCTCATTATGAGGATGAGGGATATGATCTTGCATTTAGGGGATATTTGGAATGAGTTTGGATCCTCGGCTGCCCTCTTCTGCGGCGCTTCAAAACGACGTCGTTTTGGGGCAAAATTTCAATTAAAAATAAACAAAGACAGAACATGAGCAAACCAAAGAGGGGGAAAAAGAAAAGAAGAAGGAAGGCAGTGGCAAACCTTCGGTCTCTTCTCACTATCTCGATCTAGATCTAGGGTTTGGCCGTTTCCATTCCCTAGCCGCCGCCGTTGCCTAATCACCCCACCTCTCCCTTCATTCTCTCTTCTTTTATACCCTTGGTCTCTTCCCTCTCTCTCATCTTCTCCAAAACCTCTCAAACTCTAAAACCCACCTCTCTCTTCACTGCCTTCTTTTCTTCCCACTCCAAGAAACGGAGAGGCCATTCCCGTCATCCTTTTAGTTAAACCTACATGAGATTTTCCTAAATCAGCCAATAATCTCGAAGAACCCCCAAATTTTTTATCAATTAATTAGTTTGTCAGCTACTCAATCATCCCAATTCAAAGGAAATTGATTAAAAAAAAAACCGTCTCTTCAAAACTAAACTAAAACTCCAACCCAAGAACCTCCAAGATCAGCTCACACTAACACCCACCAACATAATGCTAATCCATATGTATTTACATAGCTTTATCAAAGCTATGATATTCACCAACTAGTTGTCTTTGAGCTTAAAGAAAAAGAACTAAAAAGTTCTCTAACTTTAATACAGAGAGAGAGAGAGAGAGAGAGGATCTAGGTAGTCGTAGAAGGCGGCGAAAAACTAGCGATTTGCAGGGGTGACCAAGAGAAGAAGGAGTCTGGATCTGCCGTTGCCTTTCTTCTTCTCCTTTCTTCCTTCTTTCTTCTCCCTCTTTAGTTTGCTCCTATTTTGTCTTTTTTTTTTTTAATTGAAATTTGCCACACGCTGCAGGAGAGGGCGGCCGAGAATCCGGACTTATTTGGAATAAGGGTAAATTACAAATACACCCCCTGAGTTTTACTTAAATTACAAATTACCCCCTATGGTTCTAGAAATTACATTATGCCCCTAAGGTTTCTAATTTCATAACAAATAGGTCATTTTATTAATAAATCATCAAGTTAATTAATAGCTTTTAATAATGTTAAAATTTTATTTCAATTAATAATTCAGATAATTTTATTATTGTATAGGTGAATAGTTAAGAATTTTACTTTTTCAATTAATTCTGTTAAATAAAAATTTTTGACAGGGAGGTACTTGTAATTTTTCAAACCACATGGGGCAATTTATATTTTAAACAAACCTCATGGGGTATATTTGTAATTTACCCTTGGAATAATTTAAATAAGTATATCTTTTAATTTTTTATAAAAAATATAAAAATGATGTAACCTATATAAATATACTTATCTAAATAAGTGTAATTATTTAATTTATCCCAAATAATATCTTAATCTTATTTGATCAAAGTTGAGGGGTTGGTACTTTAATGAAAAAGAAGATGAGTGGGTTTGTCTAGTTATTAGATGATAAAAGTCGTTGGGTTGGATGGAATAGCACACAACTTGTTTGGTTCTTATTTTCATGATTTATTTTTTAAAAAATTAAATTTTTTTATTTTTTGCTTTTACTGATTTTTTAAAAATATTTTGAGTATTTTTTTTTTAAATTTTTAGATACACCTAATATAAGTACACTTAAAAAATATAATAGTTGTGAAATTTTTTTTAGAAAATTCATTAAATACCAAAAATATATATATATATATATATATAAAAAAGAATTCAATATATTTTTTGTATTCCGGTGTATTGATTGATTTTTTTAAAATATATTACTTTTTAGATATATCTAAGTAAGGTGAATTTATAAAAATAAAAAAAATTGCTTAAATTTTAAAAAATATTCATTAAAAACAAAAAAAATACGAAAAATAAAAAACTCAACTTTCAAAAAATTAAATTTAAAAAATTAAAATCAAACATACTAATAAAAATTACTCCCTGTACAAATTGATTCAACCTATACGTATATAAAAAGTGCCTTGCACTTGTTTACATACAATTTCTTCTTAACTCTAATGCGATTGACACTCCATTTTTACCCGACTTCTAAAAGGAGACGTTTTCACTCGTTTTTATTGCATTTTTTTTTAATTAAATTTGATAATTTTGTATAATGATTTGTGAAAATAATTTGAATAATGTCATGTATTCGATTAATTTGTGAGTTTTGAGTTGGGATTTAAAATAAATAATAATTTATTTGGTTGAAATTATAAAATTATTAGTAAGTTTTAATAGTTAGACTTAATTCTCATTAAATTCTATTAATTCGCCTCTGAAAATTGGAGAATAGTTGTTAAAAAGACTTTTGTGACGATTTTCTAAATCTATCGTTAAAATTGACAATTAATGACATTTGTTTGTGACGATTTTTTGAATCTGTCGCTAAAAACTAATAGTTAGTATTTTTTTTTAGTGACGATTCTTTTAAATTGTTGCTGAAAACTAACAATTAATGACTTTTTTTTTTCTTCATAAAAACATAATTAATTATCATAGGACTTATTTAGGTAATAAATCCACCTGTTGGAATTTACAAGTCCCCCTTAAACTTATATTCATGCTAGTTCCCAATTTATATTTTTGAGGAGATTTTAGTTTATGATCCTTGATATTAAAATTTTATAAGATAAAAGATATGCAACATTTTTATAGTAATTGGGATTCCTCAGCATTTTCACAGAGAAATTTCAACTCTTCAAAGAAAATTTCACAGAGAAATTTCAATTTCATAAAGAGATTTTAGAAATTTCAAAGAGAAATTTTAGCTTCTCACAGAGAAATTTGTCACAGAAAAATTTGTAAAATTTCTCTATGACGAGTCGAAATTTCTTTAATAATATTATTAAGAGACCTTAACTAATAATATATATATATATATATATATTAGACCTCTTTTGTTACCAAAAATTAGTGATAAATATTTCACTAATTTTCCCTATTTCTAACCTATCTAATCTGCTAGCTGGAAATTATCAAAATATTCAACTAACCCACCTGCTGCATTCAAAGATGGACAAATTGCTGGTGGAATGAAAAATTTCAATCCACGCAATATGATTTTTTCGATACTTTTTAATGATTTGCCTCTCTCTCCCTCTCTCCCTCTCTCATTTCGTTCAATTGAAATGCTAGGAAACTGCTAATATCAATGTCATATTTATTTACCTTCATAGATGGGATTGGATTATCAATCCAACTAAAATGCTAGGAAACTGTTAATATCAATGTCATATTTATTTGCCTTCATAGATGGGATTGGACTATCAATCCAACTGAAATTCTAGGAAACTGCTAATATCAAGGTCATATTTATTTGCCTTCATAGATGGATTGGACTATCAATCCAACTGAAATGCTAGGAAACTGCTAATATCAACGTCATATTTATTTGTCTTCATAGATAGGATTGGACTATCAATTCAATTGAAATGCTAGGAAATTGCTAATATCAACGTCATATTTATTTGCCTTCATAGATGGGATTGGACTATCAACCCAATTGAAATGCTAGGAAACTACTAATATCAACGTCATATTTATTTGCCTCCGTAGATGGGATTGGACTATCAATCTTGTGCACCCAACATGACTCATGGTTGATAAATGGTGGGATTAGCTTTCTCATAATAGGGGTTGGATTGGTAATCCAATCTCATGGGATTAGGTGTGAAAAGACAATTTTGTCCTTATTTTACAAAAACAACAAAGCTAAATATTATACAATGAGGGTGTTTATGCAATTTTATAGATTTAATCCTAATAAATTAATATCACCACACTAGTACACAAACAAACACGCCTTAAACTAATACCACTACATAATCTCCTCAAGGCCTAATTTTTTTCAACTTTTAGCTTTTATCATTAAAACTAAGGTCAAATATAAACATGTTTAGGCCATGCTTATGTAGGGAGGATAATTGGACTAATAGTTCGTGGGACTCACTTAAAGAGTATTTGATAAGGGATATGAGTGAGTAGATTAATATCCCATTGAACTAGTAATCTTCCCATTAGTAAGACTACGAATCCTATGGAGGGATTGAGATTAGAAATTGAGTGAGAGATTTAGTGAATTTTTAAATGATTTTTAAGCAAAATTTATATTTTTTAGAACCAAAAAATAAAATAAAAATAAAATTATAATATTAAAAAATACTAAAAAAATAATAATAATAATTTTATATATTAATACTATCTATAACATTACTAATTCGGTAGTGTACAAATAAACACTATTTATCCTACATCTCCTATCTAATACCAGCACACTAGTAATCTAGATCTTCTCAAATAATCCCACTGTACTATTAATCCATTTAATCTTATGGAACTAAACAAATATGGCCTTAATGTTTTTGTTTACCCTTATCTAAAATGTTCTTATTATAAAATAGTTCCAAGTTTTTATTTCAAATTATTTGAGCCCAATTAAGTTATTTGGATAAATTACCCTGACATTCTATATATTTTTGACCTTCATTTTGAGTTTTGTAATTTTAATTGACTCGATTTTTTATGATTTTGTCTCAATTTATTCTAATTGATTACAATTGTTAGTATTTTTGATGAAAATGTGCATATAAACAACATGCATTATGCTTTTATAGGCAAAATTATAAATTTGTTCAACTCAATGAGTTAATCTTAACCAACTCAATGACCAATTTCATTCAAAAATCCTAATCGGTATTATCAATTTGACTAAATTGAAACAAAATATAAAATTAAAGGTCAAAATTGAGCTAATAAAAATTATACGAATTAAAATGATACAAAAAGTAAAATATAAAGACTACTAATGTTCATTAAATATTACATCATATCTCTATATAAACAGTTCATCTCATTTTATTTACACTCCCGAAGCTGATAAGGTAGAAAAGAATAATTACACAATAAAAAAATTATTGGGACAATTATAAAAAAAAAAAAATCTTATGGTTTAACCTTTATAACAAAATAAATCTTGAATTTTTAATTTTATCAATTTAAACCCTAATATTTTGATTTGTTTTCAATTTATACCATTTACCTATTTTCGTCAACTAAACCCGACAAAAAAAATAAAATAAAAACTAGTTATTAAACTAAACGAAATGTCTAAAATTCCTATTTAGGATTAACTCTTGTTGTTTTTTTTAGATTGAAAAAAAATAATAAAAAGTTTAAGGTTTAAATTAATTAAACTAAAAATTTAGGATTTATTTTATTATAAGGGTTAAAATCCTGTTTTTTTTTGTTTTGTTTTTTTTTTGTTTTTTTTAAAATATTTTCTCTTAAATATTTTTATGACTTATTTAAACATTTGCAATTTAAATTTATAATCGAACCATTGCACGTGTTTGATATCAATAACAAAAAAAAAAAGAAATTCTATCCCCCTTTTTTGCGAATCACTCGTAAAATCATGATTTTAAATACAATATAAGTGATTGATGCATTAAGATTAAGTGGGGCATTTAATTCAAAATTATCATTATTTATTATGACTCGCTACATGCTGGGTAAGATGTAAATAACGACATAAAATTAATACTCCAATATAAATTTCACACATATTTATATATATTTTACATATTTCAATACAGATTTTTACACACATGCCAAGCATATCCCTTACCTAGCATTTCCCTTACTTATTCATACACATATAAGAAAAAGAGAGGCCATCCATGCACCATGGTCCTTCTCTTCTTAGTGTTTATTTATTTATACACACAATCTCCATTTATCAAAGAGAAATGCCTTCATCAAACCAAAAGATCACTCCAAACAGCATATCATGCATGGCCTCTTGACAATTTCCATCGGTTGTAGACACCATGAAATAGTTTCACAAGAAGCGAAATCATAAATCCACAAAATATGAATGCCAGAGCTGATAACCAAACAAGAGGAGTGCTTGAAATTTCCGAGGAACCCAATAATATGACTGAGAAACTTGGCATGATCTTATCCACCACAAGAAGATAAGCAATGAACATTGTAACCATGACAAAGCTCACAACTGAGCTGTGAGGAAGTGGCCTTACCAGAACCAGAATGGCACACATGCTTGCAAAAAATCCAGCAATGTTGAACATCATGTAGTAGAATATGCCCCTGTATTGGTTGTTAGATTTAGAACCCAATACCAACGAGGATAAGGTGAGGCGAGGAGGAGGATGTTTGACATCCGTGACAACTTGTAGATTGAAATAATTGGGTGGGTTGGAAGAAGTGAAGGCAAAAGTGGCAGCCATGATGAGAACAGTTAATAAGGAGTTTCTGATCTTAACTGGCAATAGTTTTTGGGGCGGTTGTGATTCAGCAGTAGATGGTGGTGATGGTTGTGGAGGTGGTGGTTGTGCTGCCGCTGTGAGGTGGTTCAAGTAACGTCCCTCGACAGCACCAGCATCCTGAAGGACTATGCGGATCTCTCGTGCAAGCATGTCATTGGCGGTGGTTTCGTAGTGGAGATCTAAGGGTGTGTATCCTCTGCCATTAATGGAGTTTACATCCACCATTACTGTCCCATTTGTAGAGTTGAGGTTGAGTGAGAGCAGTAGCTCCAGAATCTGTGACACATAGAACTTGTAACTGCTGTCAAAAAATATTTTGAAGGCATAATTATAGAGAAAGATAGAAGAAATTAGCTGTAAGAGTTATGATTGATTAATTAATTATATGTTTATATATATATATAATATGGAACCTAAATTTTACCTCCTCCCTCTCCATTATCCTCTTTTGTCCCTCTCCATGCTCTTTTCCCCACCTCCTCCTTTCCTGCTCTTCGGTCGGGGGTTAGGGAGGCAGGTCGCGGTGGTGGAGAGCTGGGGATTTGCAATATGAGGGATTTTAGTGGGGGGTGGCGGTGGCGGCGGCTAGGGTTTTGTAGCAACGGGGGCAATAACCGATGGGTGGTGCGGCTGGGAGGAAGGGTATATACCTGTTGTTTTTAATAGTAATTTGCCTGATGAACACAATTATAATTAGATTTTTATTTTTATATGATGTGAACTAGGAAGAAATGGGTAAACCCCTAATTTGAAATGTTTTATTCCAATTGATTTTTTTTTTTCTAATTTCTTAATTAATGTTAATTAAACAAAATTTGAACAATTAAATGATAAAATTAAACAATTAGACCTATAAGAATCAAATTAATTCAATAAACAAATTACAAAAATCAAAGGTCTAATTTGTCATATATTTATTTACATGACATCAATTGCTCATATATAGATATTTCACAGGAACATCTTTTGCAATTGTGTTGATCAACTGAGGGGGTATTGAACTTGGCCTAATAGTTTTCAGCCAGGAATGTGGATTGATTGGCATCTGAAACTATAAATTATTATTATTTTTATAAATTAGCAAAGTAATAGTAACATTTTATTACTCATAATAAACATTTCAATGTATAACCAGCTTATTCGTCACTATCCTATTGCATAATTTTACCTTTTGATGAGTCAGCCTAAGCCTCATTATTAGGCCGGGCTGGACCTGTATGTGAAAATGGATTCCAAACCTGTTTGTAGGCTAAATTTAGGATTGGTTTGGGATGTTCTAAAAAAGTGTACTTTTTGATTTATTGACTTATATGGGTTGAGTTTGGGTTGAGTTTGATGTGATGTGTTAGAGAGGTGATGTGATTTAAATAAGATGATGTGACTTAAATAGAATAATAAGTTTTTGACTTTTTGTATTATTTAAATTATGTCAAACTTGACCTTAATATATTTTTTAACTGACTCGGTCCGTGAGTCAAAAAGCTTACACGTAAGTCCTACCTCATGGACTTGCAGGTTGGATGAAAAAGCTGGCCAACCAACGTGTCTCACGAGCCAATGATGAGGCTTAAGGCAGTGTCCTTATTAACTTGGCTGTAGTTGACACATTTTATAAAAGATTCATGCGAGTTAATCCCATAACTTTAAATGTTGAAAAATGAGTTGGACCCTCAATGAGGCACCTCTTTTGATCTTCTCTCTCTTGATTGGTCAATTTTTTTTTTTTTTTTCCTTCTCCTCCAATCACCACCCGTCACACGTGTGTGGAGTGATGCGGATTGTGATTGGAGGGGGTCTCAATCACTTCCCTTAAATGTTATACCCACTCAAAAAAAACTTTAAATGTTATATATAATTTAATGTGTATTTATTGATGCAATGTGTTTAGAAATGAAAAAATAAGGTAAGAAATAAAATTATGTATACGATTTCTCTAATTGTAAAGAATTTTAGCATGATCACCATAACAAAAACAAAAAGAAAAAAAATTTAATTAGAGTAATTAAGAATCTTAACCCATGATTAATTGACTGTCTTTCTCTACGAAATTCAACTCCATGCCCAAGGTGTTCTATAAAGCCACACAATCTTACCCACACGACATGACCATCTCTATGCACAAACAGAGAGAGAGAGAGAGAGAGAGAGAGAGAGAAGAGAGCATGCCTGGATCAGTTTACGGGAGGTGACAATGTGAAGAACAGTGTTGCCTTCAATGTCCTTCCAGTTAAGGAGCTCCTCATGCTTCCATTTTTGAATCTCTTCCAAAAGGACTATGAAAGCACCAGTTTGGTGATTCTTGAGGGCAAGGTGAAGAGCAGTCTCTCCGCGGCAGGTCAGCTTTCGAAGAGACTCCGGACATGCATGGACTAATGCCCTAACGGCGTCCCCTTTCCCCTTCATTGCTGCCACATGGAGAGGAACCCGATCTTCAATGTCCTCCACAAGGCAGAGTTTAGAATCGAAATCCGCCAACACTTGAACTATCTCTACGTGCCCATTAGCCGAAGCCACATGCATAGGACTAAAACCATCACTGTTTCTTCTTCTTCTAGCTAACCCTGGATTTAAATTCAGAACCTCTATCACAAATCGAACGCTGCCATGCTTACAGGAGACGTGTAGAGGGTTTTCATTCTCTCCCCATAACGATGGACCGTGCAACAAGAGTGAGTTTTGTTCATGTAATATATATAGTTCCCTGGTGTCGTCTTTTTCAGCAGCCCTCAACAACCTCAGATAAAGTGTTACATATTCCTCAGGAAAACTCATCTGCTAATTAAATTGAAACTTTGATTGCTTGCTTTGCTTGAGACTCAGGTTGGGTCTGAAACTACCTTGAGGAAGATGATGAATGGGACCAAACCTCTTCTTCTTGAGGGATGCATCTCTCTCTCTCTAATTGTGAAAGTCTTCAGCTGCTGCTGCTGCTGCTGCTGCTGCCATGTAGTAGAATTCTTTGTTTGCCTTCTTCTTCAAAGCCTTTCAATTGAACTTCTAATTTTAAGAAAGTTATATTTCTCACTTTTCTATATGTTTTTTTTTTTTTTATGAGTTATTATCCTACACACTTTTTATAGAGAATTTATTTATAGGATATGAATAATGTGGTAATAATGTGGTAATTTCAAAGTTATATAAGGCCTTTTGTTTTCTTTAAATAATAAAATCAACTAATCATGTCATTTTGTATTATTTTATATATATATATTCACATTGTTTGTTGGACCAGATTCAATTGCTCCAGTTTCCTTCTTGTTGATTTATTTGTAGTTTTCCACCGTTCTGGGATTTGGATAGGTACTACTATGTAGACTTTTTCCACTTTCTTTTTGTGTTTTTGTTTTATATTTAAAACTGGATTAGAAAACCGAGTTGGCTCTGCGTTGCTTCTTCTCCAAATAAACAAACCAGTCAAACAAACCAAGATTTGAAGCCATTATTTTTAAAAAGCTTTTATTAATTTGATACGAAGGTTTTTTTTCTTATTTATCTAGTAAACATTCATCCAATTAACGAGCAAAACTTAGTCACTAAGATTAGGAAAAATTACAAAAATAAATTGAAAGTTTCATAACAAAATAAATTTTAAAATTTTAAAATTTAAATTCTAATATTTAAATTTATTTTTAATCTAATCCAATATATTTTTGTTAAATAAAGCTGAAATATTTTTTCCATTAATTTTACTTATGCAAATAGACGAATGATTTAAACTGAAAACAAATAAAAAAAATTAGAGTTTAAATTTACAAAATAAAAAATTCATTATTTATTTTGTTATAAGGTTCAAATCTTGTTTTTTTTTTTTTTTTTTATAAATTTTTTTATATATTCTTTTTATTTAAAATTTTTCCATCAAAATAAATTTTATACTAAAATAATATCTTTATTTCTTACACCTTCATTGTTTTTATTAATGGTAAATTACACTTTGCACTCTAATGGTTTACACCAAATTTCATTTTAGTCCTTCATTTCTCAATTATAACAGTCAACTTCTTAACTTTTAGGTCAAATTACAATATGATTATTCTATTAGTCTGGTGTTAAATTTATTAACAAAAATTGCCATTTAACCCCACATTAGATATTTTTTGGACAAAAATACAATTTTTTTCCTCTTCTCTATTTCTTCACCCTGTTTTCTTTCTCTGTTTTCTCTCTAATATATTTTCTATACCCACCATCACTACCCACCTCTTCCAGCCACTTCTCACTATCCATGGCCACTGTTCACCCATGTCTCACCACCCTATCCTTTTCCCACCAACTCCTTACATTTTAACACCACCCACACCGCTTCCCACCATTCACAACCTGACCCTTTGGCCAACCGCACCCCTCAATTGGTTTTTTTTATTTTTGGGTGAATAAGTAATAAGAGAAAACAAGAAAATTTACAAGATTCTGAGGGGTATACCCCACATCATACCAAAGCTATATAGAAAAAACCAACTAAAACAAAACAGCTACAAATATACTATATTAACGGAAACTATGAGACAAAATAAAGAGGTTGGACCATACAACTAGTTCAATGTCCATATTTAAACCCAAAATAGGGAGAATTGGTTTCGGTAAAACATCACCGCATAAAAACCATTTACTCCACAATGCTATGGGCCACAAACATTACCACCTCCTTCACCGCAACCCTCTCTCTCATTCCCATCTGCCTACCACTATTGCTAGGTCCCTTTCACTGCAAACCCACTCTATTAGCCAATTCAATTGTAAATTAATGAAAATATCACATTGCAACTTAATTAAAAAAGCAAGGGTTACAATTAAAAATGAGAGAGTAGAGTAAGATTCAGTATAAAATGCACGGGTAGAAAATTTAATTTACCCTTTAGGAAGGCAAATTATACAAGCCATCTTATTTTATTTCTTTTGTCAATTTGGTTCTTATAATTTCAATTGTATTAATTTTGCTATTTAATTTTTCATATTGTGTCAATGTAGTCCAATTTATAATATTAGTTAAGAAATAAGACATAAATAAAGGGCAAAATAATCCATTCAAAAGAGAACAAATCATTTAAATTAAACATCAAACCGTAAATCATTTTTAAGAGAATGAATTGATTATTTTGGTCATTGAGTTCAATTCAATTTTAAAGTAAATTAATACAATTTAAAAAATTTAAGAATAAAATTGATGCAATAGAATTATAACTCTTTTTTCTCTCTCTAAAAACCTCTCTTTTCTCTCTCTAAAAACCTCCTTCTCCGGCCTCTTTTAGGGCCGGCTGGCCGCCGCCTTTGGCTATGGCAGTCGGCTGGCCTAGCTCGTTTCGGCGGTTATCTTGTTAGTTTTTTCTTTCAATAAACTTGAGTCCCCCATTTCTTCCCACCTAGGTGTGTTTAGTTGCTGCGGAAGAGTATTTTGGTGTGTCCAGATTTTGCTTCAGGGGCCGCACAAGTCTGTCTTCAGTTGTTCTCTTGTGATTCATCCTTGCCGTATTAGCTAGTTCAGCAGGGGCGTCCTGGCACTTCATTCGAGCACTTTTTGGCGAGTAGGAGTTTGAGGGGTGCGTTTTTTGGACGGAAACAAGGGGATCGTAAGCGATCCGGTTCTGTCCGGATGTCACTCGAGCGCTCCTCCTCGAGTGAGAGTTTGAGGGGTGAAGTTCTACCATATGTATGGAGGTGTCCCAGCGGGTGATCGGTGTTCGGTGGGTGTGTGGATCCGCGGTGTGAGATTGAAGACCTGTTGGTTCCAAAGTTTATCTTGTAAGCCTTAGCCGTTAGGACTTTGTTTCAGGGAGAGGAGCAGTAGCAGCTTGGACTTTTCGGTGGTGGCTTTGGACTCTTCTTGGCGTGGGTATTGGGTGGAGCTTTGGCTATGGAGTTTTGGCAGCAGTGACGTGGGTTTTGTTTTGTTTTGGCAGCAGTGAAGTGGGCTGTAACAGAGGCATAGGCGTGAGAAAGGAGACTGGAGCTTTTGGCAGCAGCATAGGTGTAGTTTTTCCCGGTGGTGGGTTTGGAGTCTTGCAATGAGCTGTATGGAGTTTTCAGCAATGAGGATGCAGAGGAGATGTCCAGCCATGGTGATGTCCAGCCATGGAGGAGCGTGCATAGAAGAGGAGCGTGTACCAGGTGGGCGTGGAGTGTAGCAGGTGGGCGTAGAGTGCAGCAGGTGGGTGTTGGAGCAGCATAGGTGTTAGGCGTGGCTCTGTGCAGATTTGAATTATTGGGAGTGCTGTAGGGATTAAAATATTGGGTTGCTGTGTGCAGATTTGAAATATTGGGTTGATTAAAATATTGTGCAGATTTGAATTATTGGGATGCTAAATTTTTGGTTTAGTTACTCTAGTTTGGTTTGGGTGTTTTGGTGGGTTGTTTATGTGGTGACTCATGTATTTTAATTTTTTAGTTAAGTTCTTTTTAACTTTTTAAAAAAAATCAAGAGACTTAGGGGTTGGTTGTATGGTTGCGAGTAGCAGTAGTAGGGGTATTTTTATACTTCCGAATCTCTCTCGATGCTTCTCATCTTTCTGTACCTTTAATTTCATGTTGTTAAATGAAATTTTTCTTTGCTGATCAAAAAAAAAAAAAAAAAAAAAAAGAGTTGAGAGGCTAGTTCCAAACAATCCAGACTTCCCTAGCTATTCTCAATTTCAAGGATAGTACATCATTTTTGTATATTGGAATAACAAATATGAAAAATATTGGCTATTTGGTATCATTTTTTCATTTATAAATTATTTTTAATGATTATGACCTTTTAGATGATTAGTTTAAAAGAATTAAAGTAAGTTGTAAATATATTTAGTATAACTTTTCATAATACATGAAAAAAGTTAAACTTGTTTAGTTAAATAAATTGTCACATAAATTTTTTTTTTGGTTCAAAATTATAATTAAAACTAAAGAGATAAGGCTATTTTGTTCACATACAAATAAATGTTTTAAATAAATGAAAAAAAAAAAAAATCACAAAGTCGATGAAGTTTCCAAAAGTCCGAAAAGTTTACTTTTATTTTATTTTTTTTAGAGCGAGAAAAGTTTACTTCTATTACTTGTCAATAAATTATTATTATTATTATTATTATTATTTTTCCTTGAAGATTGGAAATCGTCAATAAGCGTGCACTTCTTGAGTCAATGCTGACATATAATCCTTTAAATTTGATAATGTTAAAATTATGGGTGATGTTTTAAAAATCGGACCGGTGAGTGAACTGGAAAAGAGATCGGGTGGACGGATCACCGGTTCAACCGTCGGGTTGAACCGGAATCGAACCGTGACGTAATAAATATATTAAAATTATATTTAAATAAAAATATAAGTAATAAAATTATAAATTAAAAATATTAAAAATATTAAATTATCTTAAATATTTGTCCTAATATTTTTTTACTGAAAAATATAATAATATATTTTAAAATATTATTAACTTCAATTTTGGAAGATGAAATCAAATATTTAATATTCCCTCCATATGATTTTAATTCAAATAATTTGATTGAAAGGAGAACAAAAATTTTGGAGGGATATCAAAATTTCGATATTCCCTCCAATACATTTGATTGAATCCCACATGGATTTCTTGAGTCTTTTTGAAAGAATTTTTTTCTTATAAATAGTTGAAGACTTTCATAATAATTTCATCAAGCTCTTAATGTGATTCCTCACAAGAGGAGACCCTTGAAAAAGAGTTTCAAATTAAAATTTTCTTATATTCTTATATTATATATATATATATATATATATATATAAAATAAGAAAGAAAGGAAGAAAATAAAAAAAAAAAAGAAAGAAAACCCAAAAAAAAAAAATCCCGAGCCGGACAACTCGGTGAACCGGCTCTGGGTCGACCGGTTCGTCGGTTCAACCGCCGATTTTTCCGGTTCTCACTAAATACACCGGTTTTTAGATTTAGCTGGTTCAGAGGGTGTATCTGGATCGGAACCCCGACCGGTCGAACCGGCCGGTTCGGTCCGATTTTCAAAACCATGATTATGGGTAATGCCAGAGATCACTAAAAGTAGTGCTCTAAAGCAACCACTAATGATGTAGCACCTATTTTTTCAAAAAAAAAAAAAAAAACATACACAACAACATTGTGGCAGTGGGTGAGACCCATTGCCACATCATTAGTGGTGACACTAATTAATGCTCCTACTCATTTTCCTAAAATTATTTGTTGGTGTAAATTACACTTTTCCTCTTTTATATGTGTTTATTTTTTCACTTTCGTTAGTGAAGATTTTTTTATTTTAACTTTAATCTTCCGTGTGCAAGTTTTTTTTTTTAAATTTTTATAATTTACTCGTAAAGTTAATTTATATTTAAAATTAAACAAAAAATACCATATTTAACTGTCATTTGACATAAAAATATATTATTATATTAAATTTTGAGTTAGTGTTAGAAGTGTAAGTTATATATATGAAATATTTGTATGCTACATGTGGGTGTTGATTTTTGATCTCACAATCAAACAGATTTTACTACTGAGATCTAGTTGAAGGGCATACGAAAGAATAGATTAAGCCAAACGCCTGCATACAAGAAGATAAGAAATATCACGGTGGCCACCGAGGACACTCCGACGATGAAATCAATCAACTTATCTCATAAAGATATCAGCACAAGTAGAACAACTCTCAATTAAAGAGTACCTTAGATCCACTAGAGTGCCTTATTTTTATAGTTAGTAGTGCCCTCGTCCCCTAAAAGTCTTACTTCATAAGACTCTATCCTTTATAATGATATCACTTATCCAAGATTTCACTCATTTAGATTAACCTTACCCAAATAAGTAGTCTAACATCATTTAGGACTCTTGTCCTCTATCTGAATATCTTGGATTTTGATATAATCGCATCATATCTCGGTAACATGATTCATCCACGTGGCACCTCGGCTAACAACTTCGACTACGTGGACAACCCTAAAATATGTCCCCACACTACATGACTGTCAATGTGTTATTTTCTATCTAATTTTGGATATAAGTTAGTTTTTGAAATAAATTTAGAAAAATTTAAAAAATAAAGGGATAAATTGGAAAAAAATCAAAATAAAGTGTAATTTACCCTGATTTGCTATCATATTGTCTATTATCTCATTTATCAACCTGCATTTGTAAGTAGTAAGACTAAGTTATTTTACACAACATTATTGATACATTTTTAGGCCTAAGTTATTTTACATTACTTATTTTTGGTCAACAATTAATTCAAAATTCTTGCTTACCTAAGTACCCCTACGAACCAACTGTGAGTGAGATTTTTTTCAACCTCCATGTCATTATTATTATTTTTTTTTATCAAAAAAGAAAATTTGAATTAAGATAAGAAAAATAATACAAGGATACAAGCAAAAGCAGGGGAAGCAATCTAAATTCTTACACAATGATATACATTTTTTAAACTATATTTTTAGGTATATCTAAAATGAATTTGATCTACATATTCTCCAAGTCATGTAGGAAAAGCTTTGATTCAACTAAATCTTGTTAGCATTTTTTCTTTAGGCAAACCTTTAGTTAATGTAATTTTTATCACTACAACATATAAAGATTTTAGGAATTAAAAATTTTCTTTCCTAAAAATGAAAATTCTATTGCAAAAATCATTATCAGGCCAATTCCTGCTATATTGAGAGTCGTCACTAAAAGGTAGTTCTAAAAAGGAAAAAATAAATTTAGTGACAATTTTTAAAAGTGTCACTAATAAATTCACTTTTAAGAACAAAATAATTTTGTGTCGAAAAGATTTATTCAAAAATTTTGTTTCAAAAAAGATAACAATTCTTCATTAAATGTTTAATTTTGTTGCTTAAAAAAAAAAAACGACAGTTTTAACAGCTAAAATATAAAAAGTGATTTCGTTATGAAATTTTTGTTTTTAATTAAAATTTAATTTGTTGTAATGTATTCAAGTTATAAAAATCTTATTTACTAATAAAAATAAAACTATCATCACGCAAAAGCTATTCCATTCAACCATGATAAAGACTTGTATATTCATAGCACCCATTTAACTTCTAGGGTTGACTGTACAATATTCTACCAACTTCGAACCTTCATAGCAATTTCAGTGATTGACAAACATGAATGTTATGCTGTTCATGAAGTCAATAATTGTTAATTAATGAGGTGAATCATGGAAGTTTGATAGCGTGTTAGTATGAATATCTATCTGCAATATCATTTGAAAATGATGATAACAAATGTGTGGTCAGTCTCGACATGTGAAAATATTATAATTATTACGTTAACGGTGAAGTTTTGTAAACACTAGAATCTGCTATTTATTTTAATACCATATTAAATTATTGGCCAGTAATTCCTCTAAAAATTTAAACTATTTATACCCTCAACAGTAGTAGCTAGTTTTTTTTTTTTTTTGATCAGCAAAGAAAAATTTCATTAATTAACAGTAGTGACTAATTCTTTGTAATCATTTTATTATACCCTCAACAGTAGTGACTAATTCTTTGTAATCATTTTATTATACCCTCCTTAAATCAAGAATTGAGATACTTTTCATTAAGAAAAAAAAGAAGAAGAAGGACTTCCTGCAAAATGTAATACATTCTAGAGTAAAACTGCACTTGAATATTTTTCCTAATGCGTTGAGTCTATTATTTGAGACAACAATCACAGTAGATCAAGAAACAATTTTCTATTTTTTTTTCTTCAAAAAATAGAAACTAATTTGATAAAAATATACACTAAGAAAATAATTTTTAAAATTTACTTTTTCCTCCAAAAAAGATAAAACTATATATTTTTCATTTTTTTCACCAAATTATATTTTAAATTTTTAGAAAAATTTTCTGAACCTAAAAATCAATCCAAACAAGCCTTAATCTACTTGGAAAAAAACCCAGGTGTTCTTGAAGACTCTTACCACCGCAGTAGCATCAGCTGAAACTCCATTACACAGCCTCAATTTCAAAACATAACTCAATTTAAAATATAATAAAGGTTATATAAATAAGTAAAAAATTCATAAAATTTGTTAATTTGCATAGTATGACTTTTTTTTATGCATGTGAGAGCTATGATGTGGGTATTTTTTTTTTTTAAATTTTATTTTATAATCATATAATGAGGAGAATCTCAATCTTAACGGGTATATCACATTAGAGTTCGTTTTATTTTCTTCAATTACAGAATTTTACTCTGAAATTACGTGGAATGTTGGGAACCATTGCAACTCTCTCAGGTCAAGTCAAATATTATCATTTTTTTCTCTCCAAATTAATTATAACCAAGTCCTATCAACTACTTGTGCGACAAGTTATAAAAGTCACTGCAATTGTTATTATTTTGAATAAATTATAAATACACTCTTTAAAATTTGTTAAAAATACAAATTCTTCTTTACATTTTAAAAATTACAAATACTTTTTTATCGAAATTTCTTCTTCAACTGATGTAACATAAAAAAAATTATTCAAATATCCCTCTCTATACATCACAATAACATTTTCCAACCCTTATTGACAACACACCAAATGCTTATACACAATAATGATGGTGGTGTTGATCGAGAGTGCGAGAGAGTAGTGTGATGATTGGGCAAAGTGGTTGTGTTAGTTGAAAGAAAATTGGGAATAAGGAATGTGAGATAGAAAAAAGGTCAAAAAAATTGAAGTGTGCTAAATTTAAAAAGGTTAATATAGGTATTTCTGAATTAACTCAATAGTTGATTAATGGTGGGGACCAGTTGTTATGTGATTAAGAAATGAGATATTTGGCCAAAAGTCCCCCATTGGTCTCTTTAAAGTGAATAGTAGTCTAAACTTTTTTAAGAAAAATGCCCTCACCACCTCTATTGATTTTTCAATGGCTGGATTATTTTTTTTTTGGGGCTTCCTCTCACTGCCCCCCACGTGGGGGTGAGGGTGCTGGGGTCACTCTCATTGGGGGTATGGAGCATGACTGCTTTTTTAATTTGTAAGCCTCTTACAGAAGAAGTCCCTCTTTCATCAAGGACAAATAAATTTATTTATATTTTTTATAGACAATCTTATTCTTAGTAACTACTTTTATATTCCAAACTTTAAAATAATATAACTTTGGATTTATATATTGGTTTTTAATAAAATTAATAGTTTTAAAATCCTCTCATCAAGATTTATTAAATAAGATTCATATTGGTTATGAAATTCTTTGAAAAAATCAACAGTAAAAATTTACTTTGATTCAAAGTAAAATTTTATTATGAAATAGAGTAAAATTTTATTGTTTAGATAAATTATGATGGTTAATTTTTTTTAATAATTTCATAGTCAACCTCGATCTTGATGCAAAAATTCTAAAAATATTAATTTTTATTAAAAACTAACATCTAAATAAAAAGTTATATTATTTTAAAGTTTAAAATATAAAATTAGTCACTAGTAGGGGTGGACGCGGGTCGGTTGCGGCCACAGAACCTCCAATCCGCCATCCGTCCGCTAGATTGGCGGATTAGAGAAAATCAATCCGCATCCGTCCGCCAATCCGGCGGATGTGGATTGAGCGAATTGGCGGTTTGGCGGATGGATGCGAATCGGTTTGGCGGTTTAAAATTTTATAAATTTTCAACATAATTCAACTTGTGTACTTCCTCAAAAAAAAAAAAAGAAAAAAAAAGAAAGAAAGAAAGTATTACAGTCAATGACTTAAAAAAGTATTACAATCACTGTATGCCTTATCTAAAGAAAGAAAGTTTAAAACTTTAGAATATCACGATCACTGCATGCCTCATCTACATATTACAATCACAGTATGATTCATCCACATAAAGTATTACAATCTGTGATTCTTAAAATATAATAACAATTCAAACCACCAAAATCATGAACAGAGCAGTAGTAGAGATTGTATGTCTCTGTATTATTACATCTATATATGTTTTTGAAAACAAAAACCAACAAGCATATATCATATTTTCTATTTATTATTTTTAGAGTTAGATTTAAAAACAAAAAATATAGATAAATAATACGTTTATTTTTTTCAATTCAAAAATATATTCAAGTTGAAAACTTTTTTTCAACAGAATATTTAAAATCTTTTTCAATTGAAAACACAAATATAATATTTAAACAAATTGAAAACACAAAGTCTTATAAATTACTAAGAGTGCTTGCGATTTGGTGGTTTGGCAGTTCGGTTGCGGCCAAAGAAATCTCAAATCCGCCATCCGTCCGCCAAATTGGCGGATTGGAGAAAATGAATCCGCAACCGTCCGCTCATCATCACGCATCCGTCCAAAATGCAGCGGATTGGTTCAGTTCGGTCGGTTTTGACGGATCGGTATATCCGCTGCTCACCCCTCACTAGGAATATTTTGGTAATAGTAGTGTATGCTGGACTTTTCAAGAATTTTTTTTTGTGCTTATCCTTAATCCATTAATCCTTGATCTATTAAAATTTTATTATGAGGTGGTCTTGACCGAATCCTCCATTAGAAATCTAAAAGGATGAGATGTAATTTTCCCAATGTGAGAAGATAATTTATATTTTTGATACACTTCAAGGGCATATTTGTAATTTATCATATTATTTTTTGATGTAAAAAATTGTATACAATATTTTTTATATTAATTAATGTAACATGTAATAATAAAATTTTAAAATTTAAAATAAGACTCAATTTAATACTAACATATCAATGAGCAAACAATTTAATAAAATTTATTAATTTGTGTAATATTATCCTTTTTATTTTCTTTTATTTTTCTGAATTACATGAGTTACATGGAGTGGTGCCAGGTCAAGTCAACTTGCGATGTAACTTCATGAATTTTTTTCCATGCTTGGCATTGTCCTGTGATTGATAGAAACTAGTGATATTGGGGAATTATAATCCAGGGTGTATTTTATAAAAAAAAAAAAAAAAAAAATTCAAATCAGTGATAAATTTTGATAATTAAAATTATAAATATTTTTATTAATTTGTAAATACCTTTCATAAATGTCACTTATGTGTTATTTTCCCTATTTATCAGAGGGTTAATTACACTTTTTTACCTTTTTAATATGATGATATAAATTTTATTTTAGTCATTAGAATTTTAAATTGAATAATTTGATCCTTACACTTTAAGTATAGTTTTAATTTGGTCATTCCATTTAAATTAAAAATTAAAATTGATGATTTTGGGACACATGTTAATTTTCTAAGATATACATGTAAAAAAAATTAACAAAAATTTAGACAGAATGACTAAATTGAAATTGAATTTAAACTATAAAGACCACATTGTTCAAATTAAAATTAATAGGAAATAATATAAAATTTAAGTCACATATAAGAGTGAAAAAAAAAAATCCTTTATTATAAGGGTTAAATTGTTGTGTTACAAGGATTCGTGCACCATTAACTCCTACAGGTATAGACCAAAAAGTCCTAAAAATTGAAAATTACGTTTTTCTAAATCTATTGCTAAAAGCTGAAAATTAGTCATTTTTTTTTCAATTTGTCGCTAAAAAACAACAATTAGTGACAATTTCTTTTGTGACGATTTTCTAAACCAGTTGCTAAAAAAATGATAATCGATGATTTTTTTTTGTGATGAGTTTTTCAAATAGTCGCTAAAAATTAACAATTAATAATACTTTTTTATAAAAACGCAGCTAAAAAAAATTAATTTTTTTTTATAGTAATAATTAAAAGTAATTAATAAATCAAACCATATTCTTAATAGGATTTTCAATCATTCCCCCTTATAATTTCGAGTGCTCTTTTGCCCTGAAGATAACCCTTCCAAACTATAGAGCCCATGGCCCAATAAGATTAAAGCCCACTGTTATTTGTGATCCAAAACAAAAACCCTCTATACAAAGTCAAGGTATACATCTAAAACCCTAAAGTTTCCATCTCTACTCTCTCTATACTATCTCTATATCTACACCTCTAGAGTTTTTGGCCGGTACCACACTAGTGTTCCAAAACAGCAATGGTAGAGGACCCTAATTTTTGTGGCTCAAATGGCTCGAATTTGTCAAAACGACATCGTTTTGAGTACAAAACAACATCAAAATTGCCAAAACGACGTCGTTTTGGCAATTTTGAGCCATTTGAGCCACAAAAATTAGGGCCCTCAAACATTTTTCGTTCCAAAAACTCATTTTATTTCTCTTGCAGGCAGGTCATCAGATCAAATCGGAATCATATAAATTTGATTGTCATCCCATATTATGAAGCTTAAAAAGTCCAGATAACCAAGTCAGCGTAGACCACAAACCTAGTAAAGTAACTACATTGGGGCTTTAAAATAATTTAAACCTTCATATTAAGTGGGTGATTCTATTTGCATCCAAATAGTAACTAAATACGTCCAACTAAAATTTTAAAATTTTAATTCCTATTATACCCTAATGTAAATTTACTAATAAGGACTGATGATACAGTTCGTTCTGGTGGATGGGTCGGACTGATCCAAGTTCTTCGAGCTCAGGTCCAAATGGTCAAGCCTTCCGGGTGACCTGCAAACAAGTTCAACGGGGAATGGGGTAGTCCCCCAGTGAACCCTCCGACGAGCAAATCAGTAGAAGAAGTATAGTGTATAGAGAGAGAGAAAGAGATAAAAACTTAACCTACTTCTTGTCTTCGATGCTTGCTTATATCCTTTGGTAATCATTTCACTGTCCCTTCCAACGTGCCTACATCGCCGAAAGCCTGTGCTGTAGCTTACCTTGTTCAGGGTAAGGGGGCGCTGTTCCGACGGGGAGGTGTTGTCGCAATAAATGCTGTGATGGGCTGCATTAATGGTGATGTGTTGTGGCAATAACTTTGCAGATCTTTGTCTGCTGATGTGGCCTGTTCTATACCTGCCATATGTCCGAATGTCATTGGCTCTTCACGCCCTGTTGGCCTTCAGGTGTCCTGGACTTTACCAACCGGATTATGCAATGGGCTCCGAATGATGGGCTTGGGGCTGTTCACTGTGGGCTGTAGCCTTTGTGGGCCTATCCATGTCAAGGACAATATACATTAAACCATAAAATAAACTTTTTTTTTTTTTCTCTTCATATTCAAGTTTTTTCTTCTTTCCAAAATTTCAATTATTTTTTCATCTTCTTCTTCACTCTAAAATTCTAATCCATCCCACCAAAACTCACAATTATTATCATCATTGTCGTTTGTTATTTATGATTATTATTATTATTTTACGGTGGGCATGAAACCCAGAGACTACAAAATTGATAGCTTCCTCAGCAATCACTTTTGACAAAGAGCTTGGCACTTCTTCCATCAACGCTCGTATATTTTCAACAGTCATCCTAGCCAAAAGGTATGTTGCCTGATTTCCTTGCCGTTTAACATGTGAAACCTGCGAATGGCAAACCCCGCAGCACTGACCTTATGCTTCCAAAATGGTCCCCAAAAGCAGAAGAATCTTTAGTTTGGGCCTTTATACAGTTGATGACAGTAAGAGAATCCACTTCTAAGCAAGGTTCTAAATCGCGGTATCGGGTAACGTAACGGTATCGATTGCGGAGTATCGGTATCGGTAGTATCGATCGGTACGTATCGGGAATCGGGTGTCGCGGCGGTGAAATTTTAAAAATCATTTTACAGGTTTTTCAGCTTTTTCTTTCCTGTACCGGTCCGAACCGGTGAGTATCAGCCTGTTGCAGCTTGTATAACGGCTTGTGTAACGATTACAGGCCGATACGTACCTGGACTCGGCCGATACTCCTACGATTTTTAATCTCAGCGGTATACCGGCCTGTATCTGTCGCGGCACCCCATTTTTCTGATACGTAGCGTATCGGCCGATATTTAGAACCATGCTTCTAAGTATATATCCTTGAGATCCAAATCCTTTGCCAACTTCACAACCTTCCAAGCACCAACCACTTCAATGATGGAGTCTTTGATGACAGTAAGAGGAAGATTTTTTCAAATTGATTTGTTTATTGTTTAGGTGTATCATAAATTATAATTGTATTTTGAAGGATAATTTGTGAAAAATGTATAGTGTATTGAGTTTAAATAATAACCCTAAATAATTTAGCAGAGAGTACTGAGAAATTGAACGTATTGAATAATTTTTTGAGTGTAAATAGAATCCCCATATTAAGTCCAAAATTAAACTATTTTTAATAGGCCTCAATTAAATGGAGTGCCTAAACCAAAGCCAAGGGCCCAAAAAAAAAAAAAAGAATTCAGCTAGCTACCCCCCAAATGTTAACTAATAATTTTGCAGTTTATTATGTTATTCATTGAAAATGATATGGCAAATAAGCTTGATTATGAACCAATTAGGTCTAGCCTAGTTGGCCACCATACCTTCCTTTGAGCTTAGTCACAAGGAGGTCATGGGTTTAATTCCCCTTAGGGGGGTTGAATTAAGAGTGTGCAAGTACTTAGAACATCTCCAATGGAGCTCTCAAAACACTTGCCAAAGCTATAATTCAGTAATAGTGATAAGAAGTGGGTCTCCAATGGCTTGCTATTTTACTTGTCAAAGATGGCATATGCCATATTTGTTCTCAAATTTAGCAAGGAAAATAACAACTGCCAAACATGCCACATCAGCAAATATGAACATATTTGTGGCTCCAAATTCAGTTAAAAAAACAGAATTGAAACAGTAGAAAACCAAATAATTTTTCAAATTTAATTTTTTATTTAATTTTTCAAATTGAATTATATTTAATATTTTTTTTCTAATTTTTCAATTTTTATATTTGTCTTGTCGGGAATAATATAAATATATAATTTTTTTTTACAAATAGTTCAAAAAAGGTCATAAAAGACAAAAATAAACAAAAAAAAATTAAAAAAAAAAAACCTATATTCAAACAACACCTACAAACTAAGAGAGAAAGTTGGTTGAAAATTGCCAAAATAGCAAGTGACCATTGGAGCATTGGAGCACTATTGCTATAATTTGGCAAAATAGTACTATTCATTGCTAAATTATAGCAATAGCAATGATATTATAGCAACAACCATTAGAGATGCTCTTAGGCGCTTTGCCAAGGGTGGGGAGATTTTCTCCCATAGGTGCTAATCTAACAACTAACATTTGTCGATCAAAAAAAAAAAAAAAAAGAAGCTTACTTATGTAAGTTTAATTAATAATTTTACAGTCAAAAAATACAAGAAGAGTGAAAATGTTTAAGTGAAATTTTGTTGCATTTAATTAATTTGATATTATAGCTTCTTTTTTTTCTTTTCTTATTGTATATTGGATTTTGCTAAACTATAAGGTAACAAAATTATTTTTATTTTTTATTTTCTCTTTTTGAGTACTTGAAATAATTTTTCAAAATCTTAATAGGTTTTATTTTAGCTCCCTCTTCATAAGTTCATACTGGTATAAGGACATAAAAATATGATTTTAGAGTTTAAAGTCCTTATATAGTATGCTGATTTTTTTTGACAAAACTACCCTTACTATTAGTACTTGAAATATGGAAGATGAACATCATGTCCTTTTTGGAAAATTAAAATTTTAATAACTTTTAATATAGATCTTTGTTTGTTTATAAAATTTGTATTTTATAATCCTCTCGTTGAGATCTATCAACCAAAGCCAATGATGAACAAGAAGTTCTTTAAACAACAAAAGAAAATTTGATGAAATTTCACTGTGTTTCACTCAATGAAATTTTCACTCAATGGCTAAAAAATGAAAAATTAAAACCCAATTGCAAAAATTAAGTTCTTAATTTCAAATTTGGGCTAACAAATTAAAATTGGTTGCTGCTAATTGTGAAACTTAAAATTTCACTATGTCGAACACAGAGAAATGTCATTGTGTTTTCACTATGTCAACACCACACATAGTGAAATTTCTCTGTATTCAACATTCAATCAATGAAATTTCTTCTAATATAAAAAATTCTCTATTAACATTTTCAGAGTCCTCTTGTTGATATGTATCAAATAAAACCTAAGATGAATATGAAATAATAATAAATGATTTTGATGAAATTTTCATTGACTTTCCTATTTTCGACAACGAGGCGAGTGAAATTTCACTAACAAAAGTAAAAAAGTGATTATGATTCCTTGAAGCAATTCTCCAATTCAAATCAAACATCCACATGAAATGAAAAACCCTTGAGAGTCACAAAGCCACAATTAACAACACAAAAGAAGTTTACACACAATCACCTATTGATATGCACACCAGATATACCTGCAAATATGTACCTTTATACAGGGATTTGAAAGAAGAAAACAAGGTGAGACATATTTATTAATTAGATTTAACATTGCAAAAACTCTACTGATCACAACCACCGCTACTGTTCTTTACCTTGCACAACAGCCCCACCTCTTGAATGTGTTGTTGGTAAAGAAATCTTCATGGCAAGTCTTCTTGTTATATGTGTATGAAAAGTCAAGGGAAAATTGTAAATAAATAAGACAGTTACAAAATAATTATACTACAAATGATATTGTTTTTTGTGCAACTCTGTCACATAGAAGGGGTTGCACCAAGTATAAGAATAAATTTACACCATGTATACAGGAGAGTTGCACCATCATGAAAATATATTTTTTTACCACTGCTCCACTAAAATACAATTTTCCCAAAAGTCAACGCCTGACATTACTTTTGTTTGCTATCACTTATTTATTTATTATTCATTATTTTTTAATGGTGTTAATTGGTTCAAGCAACGATTTTTTTTTTTTCTGTTGTTAGTAAATATTTTTTTAGATTTAACTTTATGCTTTTAGGTTCTAGTTGATTAGACAAACCAAAAAGTAAAAAAAAAATGAAAAAAAACAGGAAAAAGAAAAAATTACAAGATAGTGGTTCTTTTTCAAAATAACTACAGATTCAAGAAATAGTTTATAATTTTTTTTTTTGAAACAGTCAAAAAGAATTTTATTGAAAATGATCAAGCATAAAAGCAATGACAATCATCAATAAAAAGAGGGGTGAAAAGAGCATCATAATAAGACAACCCGCTCCCAACTAGGTTGGCACCGAGAAGCAAGTCTAGCCAAAAAGTTTATAATTTGATTCGTTAAAGTTTATAAAGTTTATCATGAAACTATAATTATTTTCCAAAAGTACCACTGATTTGTTATTTCTCCTTAAAAAAAAAAAAAAAAAGAAATAAAAAAAGTTGGCTTTTTAGCTTTGGTGAACTTTTTAAATTTTTTTTTTTTAAACTTTTTAAGATTCTTCTATACTAGATGGACAGAAAAAGTAAAAAAATTTAACAAAAACTAAAAAAAATCCCTAAAGACAAAAAGTTAAAAAAATGTGACTTTTTAAACTGTCCCCAAACAAACCCAAGATAAAAAGCAGAGAGTGATGAAGGTGAGAGAGTTTATCTCATCAATGTCAGCTCATTTTTCTTCTCCTTGGTTTTGGTTGCCGTGTGTAAGGGTAAATCGGACATAAAAAAAAAGAAGAGGAATACATAAAAAAGATTTATCCTTTCAAAGTATAAAAACGAAGGCACCTTGGCTACCAAATATTTTTACGTAAGATCCCAACTCTTATAGACTTGTGGTTAGGGATGCATTACTAATTTTTCCAATCTTAATCTATGTAAGTAAATTTTAATAATTATATTCAAACAATCTTTTTGTAGGTACTAGTAAATAAATAAAAAAAATGTCTTGTTAACTTATGTCCTTACACTAAAAGAGCTTAAAAAGATTATACATTTTCTATTGCACCCACTTTTATATAGAATGTATAAGTTTTATAAGTTTTTGTCTCACCTAAAGTTCAAACTTTTGGATGGCTAGCATGGAAACACAAAATCAAGACATCTGTCTTTCTGTAAAAAATTGGTGTTCTTCTAGGGAATGTTTCTACGCTTTGTATCTTTTGCAAATTAGAATGTGAATCAGTGCAGCATATACTTCTTTCTTGCCCTTTTACCTGGAAATTTTGGTCAGAAATAATGATGTCTTGGTGGAATATTCAGTGGGTTTTACGAGGATTAGTAGAAGATCTATTTCATTGGTGGGTTGGAGGCTGCTTCAAAAAGTTGGAAAGGAAGATTGGGAGAACCATCCCTCTAAGCATAGAAATGAATGTGCTTTTGAGGGATCTCAAACTGATCTATCTCAGCTTACTGATCTCATTAAAATCAGAATTGCCCTCTGGATCAAATCATCTTCTGAGGACTTCTATTACTCAGTCAATGACTTCCTATTTAATTTCTGGCAAATCAGAGTTTGCATTGGTGGATCATGAAGGCTGTTTGAAGCATGGGCTGTAGCAGGAGCTGGCCTATTTTGCTTTTGTTGTTGGGATTAGTTTGGTGTCTGTCATTTGATTGGTGTTTTGGATTGAAGGCATAATAGACTCACAGGTTGTTGGTGTCGCTTTGTTTTGTTTTTAACTGTTTTTGGGGTGATTATTTGGTACTATTGGAGTATGATCACGTGGTGCTCTATGCTATTATAATTGGTAGAGAATCTGGGGTATTATGATTTTGTGTTGGCGTGCTCCCAGAGTGCCCAATAATCACCCCTTCATTATCATATACCAGACTTGCATCATTTATTTGGCCTCATAGCAATATTTTCACAGAAGCAGAGACACTCTTTGACCACCAAATATATGAAACATTTCCATTAGATTGGCGGTGAATTTTCTCTCGTCACTGCATGCCATCAGAAATAGTGCAACTAGTGGCGAACCACACACTCACACATTAAGTGCAATGAATTTAATTTAATTTTTTTTTCTCTACCGGAGTGTGCTTGTATTCACAAACTAGGCAAGAAGAAAAGAATATGGATATTCTTTCAAACAGCCTCGTGCCTAAGCAGTTTGGAACAACTAACTAAAAACAAATTAAATATAAAACAAAGCAACAACGAAAGCGGTAAAGTAATCATCAAATTCATGAAACTGAGAGTGGGGAAGGGTAATGAAGTTTAACACACACACACACACACACACACAGAGAATCAATACCAGAAGGGTTCCAGGTAAATGCATCTCTGAATCTCTGACCAACAATCTCGATGTCCAGATGAATTGGAATTAAATTGTAGGCAGTTGGACTGCGTTCCAAAGAGGTAATGATACCATCAGAAACTGAGGCTTGATACCAATGTCTTCATATAGTTCAGGGTGTGTCAGAAGGAGTTCACCTATGTTTGCATATGATTCCGAAGGAGCCCTTCATGATAGACACCATTGGGTCAACTTCATCTTAAAGAAGAGCCAACAACAGAAAGAACCAGAGAAAAGAACATTAAAATTTACATGAAACCATAAATTCTTTAACCATAATTTTTTTTTATAACTTCAAATCTACTTCTAGCAAATAAGCATCACTACATGACAAAACATATGGATAGAAATTCTTGACTGAGAGATAGTGGATATTTCTCCATGATTAATTATTGACGAAACCCTCAAAGAATAAACTTGCAGGTTTGGTTTATGAGTTTACAACCATCAAACAATACTGATCAATTTTTATTTTATTTTATTCTGTGATTGGTACTTGAGGGATGTTATCAATTACAAAATCACCAAAACAATGGAGACCCTAATCACATTGAGGTCAAAAACTGTTGACATACTTGTTAATTTTCTCCATAGCAAAATCGTTGTTATTACAGACAATGAACTTAAACATGGGGATAAAAATCCAAATTCACTCTCTCCAAACTCCACATCCAAAGCCGCAACCAATTTTATCAAACCTTTGGCAGTTACAAATATTCTAGTCCTAAGGATACATGTTTCTTTGCATTCCATGCTTTTGGTTTCAACAGAGTACAGTTTAGCAATGGAAATCTAGATTCCCACCAATGTTACCTAGAATGCAAATTGTTTTGGTACATGGAATGAAAAGTGGAAAAACAGTACTACGTGATGAAATCTAAGATACAGTATGTTAGGTTCCTTTGTGTTGTCAATTCCGCAAACAAACATAGTTTTGGTTGTAATTTGAGCCTGAGTTTTTTTGCTGGACCGCTCGAGTGAAGAAGTTGAACTCTCAGTAGTTTTAGGTGCATGCAAAAATACTAAAAGTTTTGATTCTAAGCTCAAGCGAGACTTCCATAGCTCGAGCGAAGGCACTTATGGGTTCCACACGTATGATGCACACCGCTCGAGTGACCATTCCATAGCTCGAGCGGTCTCTGCGATCCTGTTCAGTATAAAGCAACGCGAAAGTTTGATTTTAGGGTTACAACTTCTAGATCTTATTCTTAAGGGTTAGGGTTTTTCTCTGGAGGTTCTTTACTTGTTTCCTTTGATGTCTTTTGTGAGTTTATCTCATGATCTAAGTCGATTACATCAAATGGTTGTTTGATCATTCAAATCAAAGAGCTTTTAATTGGTGGATTCTGAAGATTCGAGTGTGAAGGCTTTGAAGGAGCTTGAAATGGATTCGATGTGGATGTTGTGGATTCAATATCAGACTAATCAATTTCGAGATGAAGACTTTGGTAAAAGAGGCACAAGTTGTTGAAGACAATTTTACAGAGTGTTGGGTAAATTGTTTGGTAATCTTGTGTATTTTCATTTTTCATAGTAGATTGATTAATGATGTTTCACTCGCGATTTTTTTAATCACAATTGGAAGTGCTTCAACTGTGATTTTTTCCATATAAAATTCATTTGTGTTAATTTATTAATTGTAAAACTATAATCTAAATCACTTTTATATGTACTAGATGATTTAGATTATTAGTTTTGATTGTTTGGGGATTGTCGTAATTAAATCTGTTTCGAGTCACGAATCACGTAAGTTTTTCAATTGGTATTAGAGCGGGTCACTCGTTCTTTTTTTTTTTTATATCAAAACTATAAGAGTGTGATTTTGTGTGATTCGTGTTAATAGATTCAATTTGTGAAGGTAACTCGACCCATAAACCTCCTTTACTTGATGGGACAAAGTATTCTTATTGGAAAGCTCGTATGAGGGTGTTTTTAAAATCAATTGATGAGAAAGTTTGGCACTCTATTATCTATGGGTGGAGTGAACCTATGGTTACCATTGATGGTGTTGATATTCCTAAACCAATTGATAAATGGGATACAATTGATTGTCAAAATTCGAGTTGGAACAGTAAAGCGCTCAATGCTCTCTTTTGCTTCATCACACCAGAAGATTCGACGTATTTGTACATGTGAGGTAGCAAAAGAGGCTTAGGAAATTCTTGAAACTATTCACAAGAGTACTACTACTATTAAAAGGTCAAAACTTCAACGTCTCACTTCCTCTTTTGAAACTCTTTTTACGTGAGAGGATGAGACGTTTAATGATTTTTATGCTAAACTCAGTGACATTGTGAATTGTTGTTTCACACTCGGTGAAAAAATTCCTGAATCAAAAGTGGTTGGAAAAGTTTTGAGGTCCCTACTTGATAGGTTCCAATCAAAAGTGACAGCTATAAAGGAGGCTGAGGATGTTGAGAACCTTAAGCTTGATCAGTTGATTAGAAACCTGCAAACTTATGAAGCCCATTTTATTTCTAAGAAAAAACAAAAAGATCGTGTGGCCTATACTAGTGTTCATGAGACTGGTAAGAACCCTGAGGTAGAAATTGATCTAGAGATCCAAAATGACAGCCTTGTTTACTAAACAATTTAAAAAAAAATTTAAAGAAAAAGAAGCCTAATTTCAAAGACTCTAGTTCTAAAGATAAGGGTAATGGTAATGATAAACCCGTTGTTCAATCCAAAGTTGCTTGAAAGACTGAAAAGAAGACTATGAGAGGACAATGAATCAAGAGCTATGAATGCCAAGGGTTTGGGCATATTGCTCTCAAATGTCCTTCAAAAAGAATTGAAAGAAAAACTGCACAGTGACTTGGGATGATGAAAGCGGGTCAGAGCAAGAAGCCGATGAAACTGAATCCGAGCAAGAAGGAGATAGTACCTACATGACATTCTACTCTCGCTACACTCAACTTACTCTCAGGCCAGTTAAGTTCGCACATAGGCTTAATCTGCATCATGCTCCTACCTTTGATGGGAGGAACTATCTATATTGGAAGTGTAGAATGAGAATCTATCTCAGAGCTTGGGATCTTGAAGGTTGGCATACAATTAAGGAGAATGTTGAAGCACCGTTTGTGATTGATCCGGACACTGATCAAAAGATTGCCAGGCTGACTGAGGAGTAGAGTATTGTTGAAAGGGCTGACATGGAGAGCAGTGAAAGAGTTCTGAATACCATATGAGAAGCACTTTCTAAAGGAGAACAACATCGGATCTCTCATTGCAAGAATGCCAAAGATACATGAGTTGTTCTTATGTAATTCCATTAAAGTGTAGAGTCATCTTCACAACCATCCAGCAATATCCACATCAATGCCTTGGTCGCTCGACTGGATGCTCTCAAAGAGGAAGAGAAACAAAAAGAAGATGATGAAATCTCGGAGAATGATGATGAGATAGATGGTGAAGAACTTCAGCAAGCTTATGAGAAGCTATACAGGGAATATCTAAACTTATCCAGATTAAATGACAAACTCACAATCAAACTCAAAGCTGTGAAGTGAGAATGCCAAGCTAAATAAGGAGGTCTTTGAAGCTAGAAAGGATGTCATAAGATCTCAGGTGATAGACAAGCTCTCCGTGCAAAGCTCCTATCTTGCGAGATCGAAAGGAATGAACTTCTAAAAATTTATGCCACTGTAGACACCCCATTTTTGACCGACCTTAAGACTCAGACGTCACCGATTGAGCGCTTGGTGATGTTACATATTGTGCTCGTTCTGAGGTTGTGGAGTCACGGTTGCGAGCCTTGCCTCCAGACTTCCGGACTCTTTTGTGCTTTGCCTCGGTTTGCGAACCAGGCTCTATTTTCTTTGTTTTCTCTTCCCGAAGGGAGGGAGAGGTCTCGTAGATCATCTCTCAGTGGCCGTAGGCTACGTTTTGTGGTCGTAGGCCATTTTTCCCGTTTGGAGCCCGGTTCCCGATTTTTCGGAGCCGTTAGCCATGTGCCTCGGTTCAGGACCGCTTAACCACCTCCGTTTGCTCCGGTTTTTGGCATACACCTTGTTTCCTCCCTTTTGAGGGACACTGTGGCCCGAGAGACCAACTTCGTGGTCGAACGCCACCTCCGGTGCTTAATAGTCAGTTTTCGGGCCCCGGGCCGCGCGTTTTGGCCCCCGAACCTTCGTTTTGCATCGGTTTGGATTCATTTTTGGCGGAGACCTTATTTTCATTGTTAAGAAGGTTGTAGGAAGGTGGGAGGCCAGCAATTGTTCTGAAAAACTAGTTTTATTTCTTCATTGCTCTTCATTGCCCGTTTTCTTCACTAGAAATCTGGTTTTTCCCATTCCCGGGCCACTTTTTCTGACTTTCCACCACACCATTGTGTTGTACACACCTGGGAGGCCACCAATATGGTAGGCCGGCCAGCAATTGTCCTTGACCCTTTTGAACCCCTCTAAAAAGCTG